>VWZY01011029.1:65623-81583 GCA_013399075.1 Chloroceryle aenea
AAAAAAAAAGGATGTCAGCAGAACAGAACCATGATAATTGTCAAAAGCTTAGCAGAAGCAACAAGTAGAAAAGGCTTCCCCTGTGTCAAGCACCTGCACCCATTTCAGTTTACATGCACAGCTAAACACTAGAGTGACCTGATCCATTAACACATCAAGCCAATACCAAGCTGAAAGTTCTGCAATTACATTGATCATAACATTAGCAGGGTCCTCTCTAGATGTGCCTCAAATCCTTGCTCTGTGCACATCAATGTTTAAAAGTATCTTCTCCACTGTCATCCACTTTATTAATTTCCGTCATCACAACCCTAAGGGTTTGAAAGCACTATCTTTACCAAGGCCCAAGTACCAACTTAAGAAACCAGAGAAACAGTGAGTCTGTTTGAAGTGGTCACACAGTCAGCACAGTCAGTCTGGAAAGGAAGGATATTTGCAGTAATCCATCTGACATTCAGAATGTAACAACAGCCATTAGCAACACCAGACACCCCTGTTTCAACACTTAGATAGAACTACACACACTGAAACTGCCTCAGTTATTAGAGAGAACCACCGAGGTTTAACTAGCACCCAATCCTTCAACCATACATACTTCTTTTATACATAAAAAAAAAAAAGTCTATTACTTTGAAATACTAAAGATAACCTCAGTGCCAAGAAGGACATCAGCACATTTGGTTTAATCAAGATTACTCCTGCATAGCACATCTCTCTACAAGCCTCTGTCTCTGCCCATCAAGATAGAGCAGTTAAGCAGCTAAATTCAGAAGAGGTCATATCTAAAAATCTACGTGCTTTGCATTGTATAATCAACACTGCCTGTCGAGTTTGACCTTGAATTTTGCTGAGTGCACACATGTTCCTACATGTGAACTGTTCCTCTGTCAGTGGCTCTCTTCAATGTCCTCATTCTCAGATTTTTTAAAAAAATGAATTTAAATCCCTCAACATGGCAAATTCATCCTTTTAACCATGACTTGATAGGGCTACAATGGCTTGGAAAAGCTTGGAGGAATTAGAAAGTAATGACAAAAAGAATGATAGAGCAAGAAAAAGAAAATGGGAAGAGCCGGAGGGAGGGATACTTGTGTAACAGAGAACAATATTCTTATATCCTGAGATGATTGGGAGCTATGAGGATGATTAAGGGACTTGAGCACCTCTCCTGTGAAGAAAGACTGAGAGAACTGGGGCTGTTTAGTCTTGAGAGGAGAAGACTGAGAGGGGATCTTATTAATGTCTATAAATATCTGAGGTGTGGGTGTCAAATGGAAGGAGGTAACCTTTCTGTAGAGCCCAGTAATAGGACAAGGAATAACGGGCATGAACTTGAGAACAGAAGGTTCCACCTCAATACCAGGAGAAACTTCTTTACTCTGCGGGTGACAGAGCATTGGAACAGGCTGCCCAGAGAGGTTGTGAAGTCTCCTTCTCTGGAGGCTTTCAAAACCCACCTGGATCCTTTCCTGTGTGGCATGCCCTAGATGACCCTGCTTTGGCAGGGGGGGTTGGACTTTATGATCTCTAGAGGTCCCTTCCAACCCCTAACATTCTATGATGACCTAGAAAAATTTAGAAAGGAATAAAGTAAAAGAAAGAGGCCAGTAAGAAAGTAGAGGTGACAGAAAAGTATAATGATAGAATGAGACAGTAGTAGAGTTTTCCCCTTAGCTATCCTTGTCCAGACATCTCCTCTGATACACTGGCAAAAGCCATCTTCAGCAGCTGGAATCATGGAATCATAATATATCAGGTTGGAAGGGACCTCAAGGATGATCTGGTCCAATCCTTTGTGGGAAAGCCATGATCTAAGCCAGAAGAAATCTGGCTAACATTTGCGTATCACGTACATGATTAACAAAATTAAATACCAATACGTTTTTTTTTTCCTTAAAAGAAATGCTGCAGAATAACTGTTACTGGACTTGAAAACAGAAAGTCACACTAGATACAAAGGTCCTTGAAGCCATAAGAAACTATGAAAAAAGCCTTCATAAAGTTACAAGTAGGAGACTATTTGCCACAAGACACACAACATCAAAACATCGCTGGAATTGTATTATAGGCTGTGATACATAATATAATAATATAATAAACTGATGTCTGCAACTATAATACCTAATGAAAGAGACCTCTTTTTCCTCCTACACTGACAACAACAATAAAGGAGAAGAAGAGACACAAACATGAAATAAGAATATATCATATTTATGCTAGGAAGAAAACCTATCATCATATGGAAGCACAAGTAGCTCGACTGCTGAATCTCAAACAAGAAAACATTACTTTAAAATTTTTAAAACAGTGAAACAGGAAATACGTAAGTTTAACTTTTATGGAAAAACAAACGCCAAAGTTTACATGATAAACTAGCAAGGGAAATTGCATTGCAAGGTTTGTAACTTCCAAAGTGCCCTGCTTCTATCCTGCATTGGCTTTCATCTTTAATTTATTTTACAAACCAGGATACATAAATAAGACATTCCTCCTATAACAAAAAACAACTGCCAAAAAAGGAACAAATTGAAGACTATGAAGAAAGCCTTTAACTTGCATGTCACAATTTATATTTGCACATCATATCTTCACAATCAACGCATTGTCAAAATGGACCACTGAGCATTTGGTATCTTTTATGTTGCTACTGTTACAAGAGAGAAACACTTGGCTCTTACCTGTGCTCTAACTCTCGGATGGACAGTATAACTCCAGAAGTTGATGCCTTCTGTTGCAGGGTGGCCAGAAATGTGAACTCACTTTTATTCCGGAAGAGCTGAATTAACTTCTCACTCACATGGGGCGCTGCATGGATTTCTCTTTCTATATCTAAGAATTTTATTAAAAAAAAAAAAAAAAGGAAAACAACAGTCCAGTAAAAATGCTAAATCTGAAAGATTCAGATTACATTTTTCATTTTACCATCAATATTTTTTATTTTCGAGAGTCACCTACCATGCTCCACCACTGTATTTGTTCAATGAAAAAATCCAAATGCCATCTCTGTCAGCATGCCCACTTGTCACTTTGACAAGTGCACAACTGGTCAGCTACTGATTTTCTGACACAATTTTTAACGGGATGCTGAGCCATTTGTGTCTGCTGTGAGCAGATTAAGTTGCTGTAAATAAAGTGTGCTGCAGTCAGATAAATAGGCTCCTAAATTCTGAGATATCTCAGACCCTGCCTCTCCCAACCCAATTCACCAAGCTCCAATTTCAGCTTTTACCACTGACTCTGTTACCACCTCTCCATCGTACATCAGAGGAAACCTGGCCTTGCACTGCGTATGGCAGAGATGTATTATTGCTAATAATGCTATACGGCTGTGCCTCTGCCTGAGAAATAAATACAAGACACGCTTGCAATCCACTATCATTTCAGGGATTTCTCAGTTTAAACAAGCAAAGCGTGACAGCTCATACAATATTTATTACACTACAGTCTGACCAGGCAGATCCAGAAATATTTCAGTCTCACTAACCCTGCTGATGTCCAAGCAGCAGCATGCCTTCTCATATCTGATCTTCTACGACTCCAATGTGCCGTCTCCCATCACATTCATTTTTACCTCATCCTTTTATTCACAATATATCATCACTACAAAAGATGATTAACGACAAAAGGAAGAAATCACGGCATTTCACCTTCCCACCCCTTGCCATGTCTCTCACGCTGAGCCTTTGTCACACATTTGCAAGACCTGTGCCACTCGTGGTTCCTGGATGTCACAACCAATTAGAAGCCCGGTGCGCTTCCTTTCGGAAGGTTTACTTTGAAGCCAGAAATGCTGGCACAAATTCTCTGCTGGTAGAAAACCATATAACTCTACTGAATCCTGAGCATCTGGCCCAGCATGAATGCTGTAACACACAAAGGAGTGATGAGATTTACAATTCAGAATTTCACTGCAGGAAAAAAAAACACATTGTGTCATTAAATGAGGCTTTGCAGACAGAAAGAGAAGAGACTGACTTGAAAAACAACCTGAAACTCAAAAATACAACTACTAAGGGAATGCCATGGACTGAAACCAAACTCCAAGGAAAAAGTATTGAAGCATGTTTAGTAATTGGGTGTCTCAATTTTTCCTGTGCAGCTTAAAGCACTCCAAATGAGACTATACACTCAGAATCCATAACACACTCGCAATCTGAAAAGCTCACCTCTAAAAAGTATTGCAAATTAGACATCAAAAATCACTAGATATTTTTAAATCTTTGCCAGAGGCTCAAATTCACCTGATAAATGAATATAATGCCCACTTTACAGCATCAAGCTATTTATCTGCCCTACACCACTTTTAGCATAGTAGAGGATAAAGCTTCAAAGAACAGAAATTGTTTCCACTAGCATCAGAAAGAGGATTGGAAGAATAAACAATCCAGCACAGAAGACCTGATTTTGTCTGTATCTATAAGATTTCATTATCTGTATCATTATCTTCACCTAGCAGGTGTTATTCCTGGTCATAAATACTATCTAGTTTCTTTTAAAAAAGCTGTGTGTCCCATGTGCTAGTAAATTCTCCCATATCCAGTTTGCTATCTACACAGACAGATGATCCACAGGTACTAAGTTCCAAAGCAAAGTAAGACTCGAAAACAAATGTCAAATTGCTGAGAGCTGAAGATAATTATCCTTGTTTTGAAGGTTAAGAAGCTTAGTATCTTACCTTTTTTTTTTTTTGCTTAAAGGTGTCACAACTGCCATCAATAAAGCATAACTTATCAGAGCTTTCAAAAGCTCTTTCACATGAAAGCATAGGCAGTGGTGTCAGTGGAACACGTATGTTAAAGCTTCAGTCAAGCCTTGCAAAGGCCAACATTTTCTCATGATAAGGGGGCCCAGATATGTCACATCCCACCATCTGTCCACCAAATTTCATACAAAAACATGGGACTCCTTGGACAGAATAATGAATGAATAATCAATGCACCAAACACTGCAGTTAGAAACACACTTTAAAATAATGTGCTGTACTCTTTAAAGCCATCAATACACCAAAAACAGATGCAACAACTTACAGTCACAGAATCAAAGAATTGTTTTGATTGGAGGAGACCTTTAAGATCATAAAGTCAAACCATTAACCCAGCACTGCCAGGTCATCACTAAGCCATGTCCCTCAGCACCACATCTCCATGGCTTTGAAATCCCCCCAGGGATGTGGACTCCACCCCTGCCCTGGGCAGCCTGGGCAGGAAATTCAGAGATGGCAAAGAACCCAATAGCCTGTGACTGGACTCATAAGCCGAGGAACCCACCAAGGCTTGAGAGGGTCCAGAGGGCACGCAACCTGGCGTTACGGAGATAACCCTGTCGGGGTGCTGAGCACAGCCCTGGGCTCACAACCTGAGGCCAGAATGCTGGGAAGGACCTAGATGAGGCCTCACTGAGGGCATGGCCCAGCAGGAACCCTATCAGCCCAGCTCCCATGCTCCATGGGACAGCCACGCAGCACCTCTCTAGCAGTGCCCCTCCTCATACCACACGATTGCTGGGTATGTCATTTGTTTGTGTTTTGCTTGATTTCTGCAGAAAGCAGCATACAGATGAACTGGGAGTACAATCCATTTAGAATAAGAGCTTTCTATTTTCAGGTTGATTTTCACACTTCAGAAAAAGAAAAATTGAGAATACATACACCCCCTCACCACAGGTGCCTGAAAGGGAAAGTACTTTATATGCTCTCCATAAAAATAACTGTCTGTTTGTAATGAAATGTCATATTTTGAACATAATATAGAACAATATAGGTTTATACAGTAATCTTCAGTGAAACATCACTTCATGCTTGAATGATAATGCTATCTCAGCAGAATAAATAAACAAACATAGGTGCGACTTTCATATGCCCTTCTATGTGATTATATTTTCTTAATTTGAAATACTGAGTGTCTGGAGGGCTTTTCTAAACACACCGGTGTGTTTCTAAAATTAAACAAGCAAAAAAATCAAGCATAAAGAGTTATGTGAAAGTACAATAGGTACAAATCACCTCAGAGCATCAAGTAAAGGCAAGTTTCTACCTTCAGCAAAACAGAGAGGCAAAAGACACACCTGTATTAGGGAGAGAGCTTATTTGTTGCTTGATTTGAATTCCACTTTTTAAGCTGCAGGTCCAAGGAAGAAGTGCCAAAATAACACAAAGGAATGGTGCAGTTTGCAGGGACAGGCAAAATCTTTTAACCACTGTTATCCCACATTTCCCTGCCCAGTGCCAGCATCCCCATTCTAAAGGACACCACCTTGCCTTCTCCTGGCTTCCTTGTCCCGCTCGTTCAGCCACTGCCAAGAACAGCCCTAACAAGCCAAAAAGAGCTATAAGAGGAACCAGCACCCAGGGCTATACTCACACAGGCTCAGCAGCCACTGAATGACTCTGGCCAGGATCTGCAGAGGAAGACCACAGCACCCTGCCTAGCTGCAGCAAGCTCTTACGTGCTCAGCCACCTTGATAAATTCTGAACTCAACTGCAATTACTCACAATAGTCACTTTCAGCACCTTCCAAAAAGGTCTCCATTTTTTATTTAGTACATGGTTGGTTTCAGTTCATCATAGGACTGGAATGGTAATGTTGCTCCAGGGCCAATGATGTTAGGGCAAGCTTTACCTTGTATGAATGAAATGTAAAGGTGTGTCGGTGCACACCAACCCTACAGGACAAATAGAATTAAGAAGACACAATTACACTGGGTTAGTATAAATCCTTACAAACCTGATTTAGGCCCTCAAGTCACGTCTGTGTGGACTCAATCCTCTATACATCACCAGAACGTATTTAAGAGCCCCCAAATAAGAGAGAAGAAGTTGGCTTCCAACTGCATTAGAAACAGTGTAAGAAAACTGTCACCACACAGAAGCAGGCAAAATTAGTTAGAGAAAAAAAAGGATAATGCAAAGAAAGCAGGCAAAATTCTTGCCAAACTTACTTTGATGGGAATGTCAACAATCCATGGTACAAAAGGAAGTACATGACATTTGGGCTGGAATTTTAGGCAATGAGAAACATGCACCATCTCTTACAAGCTGAATTCCAAACCATCTGGGAATTTTTTTTTCTTTAATAGATGCTTTCATTAGAGGTAAAATATGAACATTTCATTCCAAATCAACTCATGTTCCCCATTCACTAGCCTGTCTGAATTCCTTTTCCTTCCTTACTTTGGCAATACTGCAGAACGCGTTGCTTTATTTGTACCTTCAATCACTTTAAAGCTATTTCTTTCAACATGCTTTCAGAAGAACTTTGCACAGTCACTCTGGATGAGCAAGTAGAAATTAACTGTGCAACAACAGAGATTCTGGATTTCAGCTACTGCAATTAAAGAAACAATATTGCAGCATATTGGATCTTGCCTTAATATGGGAAAAAAATCCAATAAAACTGAAATATCTATTTTAAAAAAAATGCAAACAACCACAACAAAAAACAGTGCCCCATTTTTTTAAGTGATCAGCTTCCCAGAAATGGAACCAGGAGTAGAAAGGGAATCCAAAACTAGCAACTCTCAGCATAGCCAGCTTCTAGTTGTTCAGGGTGAAAATGCATGACAGCATCACAAAACCCTTCCTGCTCACTGAAGGTAGGTGCTTCATCAAAGCTTCTGAGTCTAAGTGGTATCCAGTGCAGACTCCTCTCTACACGCTGGTCCCACAAATCATCTTTTGAAGAGCTGGTTTTAAAAAAACAAAAACAAAACACACACACATAAAACCCACCAGAACAACCCAACCCACTCCCGGTGACAGACACCCACTGCTTCCTGTTCCTCTAGAAACATTCCTTAGCCTACACAAGTCACATAAAGATCCAAATGTTCAAAGAGGGATGCTAACACCAACCATAGGGACCCTCTCCAAAAAGAAGTCATTTCACTGCCAAGGAGGGAAACACTCAAGGTAGTTGTCCCTTCCTGCCTAGCAAGGGCAAGATAGCACTCATTTTTTTATTTTAAACTCTGGGGAGAAAAAGTCACACAAATTTCTCCTTATATGAAAACCAAAAAAGGACTTTGCAACATGATCCTGTCACAGGAATAGTCACAGAGCCATATATAGGCTCAGAGCACTTGGGTGCTCCATTTGGCCAGCAGCACTAAGACTCAAGCCAGTGCACACCACAGAGACCCACCAGTCAAGGTGGATCATACCCAGATGTCACCTGAGCACAGACCCAAATTCATCCACCACACCTGCCACTCATGGACACTGTTTTTCACCCCTCACATACAGAGTGGGGTGAAAACATGTCACCCTTCTCTTAACTCTGCTACCAGAGAGGACCAAAGAGCATATTTCTGCTTATAGGTGTTCTCACCAGTACAAAAAGCCATTGTAAATGCTCAGAAACTGTAGTAAACAGTAGGAAAACACGTTCAGCAGCACAGTTTTCAAAATTATGATTATTTGTTATAAATCACTTTTTACGTGTTGCTTCAAACACCGTTTCTCAAGAATAAGATCCGTCTGCAGTGAAATGCTTCGTGCTTTTAATATGCAAACCTCCTACAGCGATGATGTCTCATTTTAATTATTGTTTCGGTTTAATGGGTTTTCATTAAATTAGAGGATGGAGCAATTACCAGGGTGAATAGCTAATGTTACAAAGGTAAGTTCCCATGACTATACAGCAAAAGCACTTCTGCTAGAGAAGGTGGAAAAATAGTGTAATTCAGTACAAGCTCTCCTTTTGCATGATGCAAAAGTGCCCTGGCAATAAGTGTTCATATACTGCTGTCATTTTGATATACATGTTTGTAAACTAGTTTACAACCAGGTCTCTCCTAACAAAATTAATCTAGCATTCAAAATTATATATGTATTTCATTCCTTTCAGGAAGCTATTGCAAGTGCAATCCTACAACTCCAGATGCCAGAGACGGCAGAATTTTGAGTCACTAAAGAAATCAAACAGAGACTACTTATCACATTACAGTTTCTCCCCAACCAATAATTTAGTTGATTTAGTGGCTTAATGTTGGACTCTCCACTTCTTGAAAATTGGCCTGACTTGAGCACTAGCTAGAATGACCACACTCCTATTAATTAAGTAGTTGTCAAAGAGTCAAAATCCTTTGTTTGCTTTATCAGCATTTCAAACTGAACCATGGAAATTGAGTAGCTGGAACAAACAGAGCAGCAGATATTGCACAGGACTTGGAAACAAATTCATGCTGAGAAAAGGTGGCCACCTACACTTCCCAAGCCCCAGACAGCAAAAGCTGCCCCAGGTGACAGAGAAAGCATGGCAACAGAAAACTGCAGCAAGGTCTGCACTGAGAAACTACCCCTCTTCTGCTGTGTATGGGTTTCTTAACTCCAGGGCCCTTCCCTTGTCTTTTTAACCCAGGTGGAGAGAACAACCACGGAGAGCACTGGAGTTCTCTTCTCTTCAGCAGCAGAAGGATGAGCGGCAGGCCCGGGCACACACAGACCACAGCAACTGATGCCCTCTCTTCAAACCATGCAGCCATTACGGAGCAAAATCAGAAAACTGGAGTAAGCTAAATGGCTATGCAACAAGGGATCACCTTGCTGAGGCCACATATCACCTGTTACTCAAGGCAGTCCCTTTAACTTGTCTCAAATATTTAAGCGGCTACTGAGCTCAGGCTCACCTTCCCAAGTGGGCTCTGTTGTTTCCTCAAGGGACTCACGCTGAAATCAAGACTATTTACAAATGGTTGATCCCTTAAATTAAATGCTTGGTAGAAAGCACATAATCTGCTCTTAAATCGTGGGAGTTAATCAAATTACATGTGTTGTTAATTAGTTCAGAGTCACTGATCATACATCTTTTCCAGTGTTTATTTATATTAGATAAGGTATCGCATCACTGTGACTATAAAGACTGTCATTTGTAAATTCAGAAAATAATGACACATAAACAGAAAGAGCACGAACTACACTAACAACACTGTCTTGTTTGAACAAATCCAGTGGTGATGTATGCAACGGTGGGGAAAAGCAGGAATTGCTAAGAATCCTTACCAACATGCTGCCCATTTTGCAGGAGTATTGTCCACTTCAGGGATCTATTTTAAGAGTATATTAAATGCTGATGTCACACACAAAATAATAAGCCACCCAAAAATACTGTTTCTGTTCTGGCTTCATGCAAAAGCAAGCTTTTCTTCCCCTTCTACAATATATTTTCAGGCATGCTCAAAGCAAAGACCCAAAACCAGTGGAATTACTTTGACAAAAAATGGTAGTGTATATAATATCTGACAAAACATCTTCTCCAGTTGGATTTGTTTATAAGAAACTTAAGATGGTACCAGAAAGTGAGGAGCATCTAGAACCAAAAATCAGATACAGAATCCAAGTTTTGCAAATAACTAGTCATTTTATTTTGGACTTATTTCCTCCAACTATAACCCTTACTGTGTAATCGAGAAACAAAATTTAAGCTTTTTCAACAGAGGATGCAGAGAGATTGATCCAACTGTATTTTTAAGCAACACGTAATATTTCTGACTTCTCATTTAGCACTCTTCCTTCTTAGAGTTAATAATAAATGCTGCTTATAATTGATGGCAACAGTACTAGAAGTAGTATCAAGTACTTCTGAAGTACATTAGGATTCCTTAGTTTAACATGAATATGACAGATACAGTCAACACGTAACCCATAACCTGGATTTTCAAAGAAATGTTAACTATCAGACCCCTCTGAAGCAGGAGAGGAGATGAATGCCTAAATTAGTTTGAGTCTGTTGAAAATCCTGCTCTACCTTCAGCAAGGCCCCAGAGAAACCAGAGTTTGCCTCCCTGCTGAAACTCTGCATTCTTAACTGTGTAAATCAAAATATTAGATTTAAACAGTTCACTAACAGGAAAGTTTCAGAAAAACAGAAACATCTGACTTAGTTTCTTCAGACGTGGCTACATCTACGCAAAAGTTTTAATTTCCAGGCCAGTAAAGCCTTTTATCACATGAACAATCCCACTAAAGGCAACAAAATAATCCATAAAGTTCCAAGTAAGCATATGCTGAAGTGCTTCCTTGGTTCAAAAACTCCCAATGACTTGACACTCTAAACAGTTTTTAAACTACTTTTAAAGCATCCAGCTCATTTATTACTAAAATCTTATGTTTTTTTCTTTATTCTCTATATATGATTTGCAGAAGCATTAAACAAATGTGTTTCATGAACTAATTCTCCCTTCTGTTTTCTTTCCCTCAGAAAAATCACTTCCATATTATTGCTGAAGTAAATTAAATCCTGGGTGTCTGTTTTATTTATCAACTGCATGATAATTGCATGAGGCATAATACATTTGTCAAAGTCCTTCTCTACTGAAGTATAATTTCTGCTGTCAGCCTCTTTACGTTTATATTCAACATTCCAGTTGTCTTTGTTTCTTGGAACACACATACACACACATTTATATACATTGTCCCAAAATATGCTTAAATTCTATTTGTAAAGTCTTTCACACACCCCCAACAAAGAATCATAAACACAACTAACATACCTCATCATTCTCTGCACATTTGATATTAATTATTTGAGAGATTTAAGAATTTTCAAAAAATGTCACAATAATAACTGTTTTATCTTTTTACACCATAATTATGATTTGGAGCATTGCTTTTCTTATTTCACCCAAGCATACCACAACTCATGAATAAAATATGACAACTTTGATAGCATCCATTGCTGTGGGTTCATCCGTAACAGCAAACGTGCTTGGGGTACTAAGAGCTCCCTTTTGCTCCATAAGCCTTTGTTTCTGAAAATAAGCTTTTATTTAAATAGAACTGCCACATGTGTCCCCCTTTTTTGCATTTCTTGCCATTAGCAATAACACCGGCAATAATGTTTATTCTTTTTTTTAATGACTACATTTTGAAACAATTAGGGTGGCATAAAGCTAGAAAGGCAGAATATCCCATCAGAAAGCCAGTACTTGAAAAACATCAAAAAACATTCAAAACACTGCCAGTCTCAGAGAACAAAAGACTAGCACAGAGGACCATGACTTTAAATGTGTGGGCAATACTATTATAGAAAATAAAGTTTATTTTGTTCCGTCTTCATAATTAATTACAAAGAAGTAAGCCTCAACGACTGCCACCATTTCCATAAGATTACTGTAACTAATACTGCACAGTCATCCTACCACGTGCCTGTTCATTCCCTCAAAAACAAGGCTCGAGATAAGGTGCAGTACATGGTTTCCAAATCATTGGCATTTACCAAAATATTTTACAAATATCATGTTTTACGGCTGCGCTGCTTCTTTTTACCAACAGCATGATGAACATCCGTAGAGAGCTCCACAGCCCAAGAAAAAGCATGACACGCACACAAACCCCACTCTCCTCCCACACATCCCGGTTCTGTTATTTCCCCCAGTCCCCAAGAACAGGCTTTAAAATTTCATCATTGTTATGCACAATGAGCCAAAGTGGAGAGAGAAAAGCAGAGTCAGGTCGGAACACCATCTGTAGATAGTCTTTCATTATAGAAGCAATGAGTATTTCATCTCCAGCATCCAGTTTTAGAAGTGTTGTACTCCCAGAGCATTTTGTTACGTTTTTAATCTTTACAAAAGATTAAAAACATAAAATAATATTTTTAAAATAAATAGAAGAAATAAAAAGAAAAATTAAAAGGAGGGACATGACACAGAACTGAGCTTTACTACACAAACTTGTCCACTGTAGGAGGTGTCTGCTGCCAAATGGAAAACTCAGAGGAAAGAGTTGCCCATACTTGCAAGGGAGGACAGACTCAAGAAAGTAACCCATCCAGCTGCAGTGATCCTATACTATTTTATCCTATTTGTAGCACAGAGGACCAACAGCAAACTCAGCTGTAACTGTGTAAGAAACGTTATCACACAAGGAGGGAAGACAGAGGACAACGACGGTGATGATTTTTAGGAAGCCAAACCATCAGTGATCAGCTACAGTTTTCATTGCTCCAAAATAGTGATTCACAGATCCCTGTTGCCAGATGACAGAATCAACTTTGCTCTTTTAGCAGATATGCCACCTACATAGCTAAGGCTTTAGATTAATGTTTTAGTGGTCGTCGGGTGCCAAGACCAATTTTTCTGTCCGTTCCATTAAAAAAACAAAACAAAGCAATCTAACATTCTCCATTTTGTATCACTGAATAGGCCACAAAAGGCAAGGCAATCGCGTGATATAATGCCATAAACCAGCACAGTATGACATAATTACTTCATACCATTTATGTGGCAAAAATGAATAATAAGAGAAAACATGTCCCCCTTGTGTCATTTATACACCCACACTGCAGGTAGCAAGATTAATCTAGAATTTGGCATAGAAGAAATAGGTTGAGGCCTCAAATATCCAATTTTTATTCTTGATATGTGGTTCAGGACAGCGGGGTTTTTCACCACAGGATATGGTCCATGCCTGGCTCTCGCATTAGGTCTGATTATATTTGCCTTGAAGTACTTTCTAAAGGTACAAAATCTTAATAAATAAATAAATGTTTTAAAATATGTGTTAATAGGAATTTCAAACAACACTACTTCCTTTTAGGCAAAGGATGTAGCTCTGCTAAGAAAGTTCATCACGTAGGATGAGTGTACATATTCTTATCAAATGAACATTAACACATTTCTACTAAATTGATTCTAAAAATTAAGAGATCCCTCTTGGGGTCGAAATCAACCATAATGGGTTGCTTTGTTTCACTGCCTACAGTGAGAACCCAATTCTTCAGCGCTGCTTTTTCCTTCCTTTGTATTTCAAGCAGTGGGAGGGAACTCAGCAGTGCCAGATAATGCTCCAATTACCCCAGCATCTGTCCAGTGACCAGAACCTGCAGTATCAGGTGCAGGGACTTGCCCTGACCTTGGGCAGGATCCTCCACCCAGGGATACTCAGCCCTGTGCAAGGACTCATCTCAAGACAGCACAAGTCAGACACTAACTCTGCCTTACCTCAGCTTCTCATGTCTCTGACAAGCACGCCAACCTGTTTGACGAGATGTTATAGGATGATGTCCTTTATTCCAGTTTAATACTCATTTACAAAACTAGTGGTTAATAAAACCCAAATACATGCAGTGTGATATGAATTAAGAGTATTAGTTTGCTCAAGTCCTTTGCAAGAAAAAGGCCATTGGTGTCTTTCTGTTCTGATGAAGACGCAAGAAACTCAAGCTGTTATTCTTTCTTTCATCTAAATGGGTTTACTTTCATTGTAAGGCTCTAGATGCTCATGGAGTCCAGAAGCTTGCAACACTTAGCAGTAATATCAGAAACTAATTTCTGTATCCCCCTCTCTGCCCACTGAAGAGCAGAGACCTTTTGTTTCCTTTCTGCTTATCTTCATTACAGGACTTTGTCAACAGGTTGACAAAAGCATTTGAGGTTTTTAGCATGCTACAGAAATACTGAAGTGCTTATCCCACTTTCTCCCTCTACTTACCACTGTGCCAATGAAGATAGACAAGTACACAATTATCACCTCCTAGGAAAGCAAAAATAACTGCCAAGGACAGAGGTAATGTGTGCTCAGAATTCTTTACAGACATGATGGAAAGCCTAAAAAATGTCAAGTAACAGAAGGCAGCATGACAATATTCAGGAAAAATAAAAATAAAATAAATAAATAGCAATTGGCCACTGTAATTTAATGTGACTAGGTTTCTATTTTAATCTACACTAACTTGCAGGGTGCAGGAAGAGGTGTTTGAAACAAGAGGCTATGGAACAAGAAATTCTGTGAGGATTTACAAGCTATACCTTCATATCAATATCCTGGATAAATTGTACTCTGAAACAGGGTTCTAACAATACAAACATCAAATGAGAGTGGAAACAGCCAACACTGTATAGGTCCCTGCAAGTATTTTAAAAACTGCTTCTGGGAGCTGACAAAGTTAACAGCAGTTTAGGTCTCTTCAAAGGCTAAAAGCATTGTTCAATAATTATGTCCCAAGTGATCTTTAATTTCCCCCCCTGAAGGCAATTCATTTCACTCATCACCCCCTAGCTCATTGTATTCCAACTCCAGATAATTTCTCTGTTCTGAAAATGGTCAGTTTTGCAAAGGAAAACACCACTTAGCCTAATGATTTAATTGGAAAAAAAAATAATCCATTGTGTATACAAAACATATCAAAACATCAGCTATATTAGAAATAAAACATATGAGAAGTTAGATATTAGGGTTAAAGTCTCATAGGCAAGCCTGGCTCAACCCTCCAGGAATGCGCATCCCAACACTGATCTTAATTACAGGATCACACACTGCTTTCCAGAGGGCTTCTCTCTCAGTCAGTGCACAAAGTGAAAGACAAAGAGCAAAAATTATTTAACAAACAAGGATCTGAAGTTTTGTTTTATTTTTATTGTTCAGGGCACACCTTGAACAGTAAATCTACCGTATTCAAATCCTTCTCTGAAGACATAACAGACCATGACCAAGTTAATTATTTCAGCACAGTATCCAAGACCTCTACAAAAATTAATGAATTCTTTTCACACCGCTGTTGTTACAGGAAAGGTACTCATGTACCTCAGCTTTACAGGTGAGCAACCAAAGCACAGCCAAAATTAAGGTTCTAAATCACTAATATAAAACTCACATTATCCAAGTTGTATCCTCCAAACACATTTGTTACAAATTAGCACACATCACAGATACTTTACAGCACTACCAAGTCTGAACTTTCAGCACTTTTCCCTACTCTGCTGCCCTAAAGCTGCCTCCCACTGTAAGCAAACCTTTACCAAACCCAACCCTACCCCCATAGTCCAAGACTGTAGTGCTCAGGCTTCCCATCCAGGCCCTTCCTTACCTCTCTCTCTCCAGACTGCTTCTCCCAACCACTGTCTGTGGCTACCTTTGCCAGGTTCTTCATCCCTACACATCACGCCCTGCCCCTCAAGTCAGAGTCCTTGTATCATTCTCATCACAGCTTCTCTGCCTGGCCATCACCTGCTCCCTTCTTGAC
>VWZY01011029.1:94170-127338 GCA_013399075.1 Chloroceryle aenea
GGGGGAGCCCCCCGGCTGCCCCCTCTCTCTGTTCTCTAAAGAATGCGGGCGAGGAGCGGAGGCTGGCGAAGCGAACCCGGCCCTTTTCCCTGCGAAAGGTGAATTCCCCGCGGAGGAGGGGTCCCCGTCGCGTTGCAGGCGGCTCTGCCTGGGTGCGAGGTGCGGCCACGCAGCTCTGCTGGCGACGTGCAGGGTACTTTCGCCGCCGCCACCTCACTCTTGGCATAAAAATAGTAAGAATCAACGCTTATTAACTATTTAGTCTTAGTAATAATTTATGCCTGGCATGAATAAACAAAACTAAGTTCTGAAATGTAATACAGAAATCTGGACCTTTCCTGGGGCTTCTTATATGTCCTTGCTCAAGTCACTTAGCTGCTCTTTCATGTCTTTAAAGCGTAAAAGGGAGGTAAAGTATTTGTGAGTCATGTGAGAATCTGTTCTTTTAAAAACCTGTCTTAAAATACTTTTTCACTCCCGCCTTTAATTCTTGATCCTTAGCAAGAAACAGACCACCACCTGCATCGAGTATATGTAATGACCCTCCCCGGTACAACACCTGATTTAAATTTGACCCAAGATCAAGCTCCCATCCACAGCACAGGTGCAGAGTGAGATTTTCGGCTGATCCGGCTTTGCCACCGTTCACATGAAGTCGTACATTTCAGCTGGAAAGCCGGAGGATACTCTCTGCTGCCTCCCCTCAGCACGTCGTGGTTTAGTTCTGCACCACACAAACTCCAGCCATCTTAAATGTAAAATAATAAGCTATACACTTGGTTAAAGTTAGGATGACACCTAAAATATCATCTTAGGGGGTAGCTGCATTCATACACCTCTACATTAGGAAGAACAAAGAGTGTAACTTGGCTGCCTAATTGCTTAACTAGTAATATCTCTGTAAAGAGGTGTTTCTGTCTGCTAGCAAGGTGATGCAGTGAACTTGAGGAGAACTCTGCGGTGGTCATTCCAAAAGCATGTCAGTAATTTACCCCTGTGCCAAAAGAGCTTTTACTCAAATACAACTTTGTATCATCTTTCTTTTGTTTAGGATGCCCTGTTTTCAGCGCCACTCTTACCCACGGGGTGTGGGGAGAAGTATGTACATGGTATACCAATATATGTTGGTATACATAACTATATATATATCCATAGCAACAAGAGCAGTGGTACATTAGCAGGTGAAGATGCACCCTTCTAGCCCATCCTGATAAAATAATTTTTCTGCATGCTATTTATTCTGATTTGAGAGGAGATTTCTTTCTGTGAAATAGGTCTATACATCCAAATCATGTTAGCTTAGCTATGTTTGTACTTATCTGACAGCACAACCAGGGGCTATCTACACACAAAACCTAATCTAATTCAACTCAAGATTTCCATTTTCCACTTAGTGCAGAATCTTTAGTGGATATACAATTTAAACTGATCATGGACAGATTTTTAAACAGACCTGATATTAGCTTAACCTAAATCTGGATTAAATGCTATTTTAAAAAATTACAGTGGGTACATACAAAAATTTGCACTGCATTACTGGCTTCAAAGCACAGCTTCAAACGCGTCTTGGACAGTCCCACGGATAAAGAATGCCCAAGTCATCCCTGGCCTGTTCTGCTGTTGATAAAAACATCTGAAGAGCCCCCAGGTACTGCAAAAAGCAAGACAAGCAGCTTGGTAGGGAGTGCTCTGAACAGAGCTGATCCCACAAATGTGGGTCCTCCTATAGTCCAGTTTAGTGCCCAAATGCTCGCACATTGGGAAAACATTAGTAATCTTAAAAGCATTTTCAACTGGTCGTATTAGAAAAGAATAGAACAAATGGATGGAAAACAAGTTAAAAAATAACATTCTTCCAGCCAACACTATTCTTACACCTCCTCTAATGACAACAAATCATCTCATCACCAACAAATCTGCTATTCTGATATGATCTTGCTGGAAGTATAGATAGCTGAAAGGCATCATTTTCAGATAAGAATTGACACTGTGTTCCTGAGAATTCTTACCAATTTAAAGCAAATAAATAAATAAAACAAACCCAACAACAAAACAAACCAGCCCTGATGACTATTCTGCAAGAGGGAAGCATTAGTCCTAGCAAGTTAGTTGGATTTTGGCTGAGATAATACTCCTGTGAAAGACTGTTCTTGCTTTTGCCCTCTCAGATGGACTTTGAATGCTTCTTGATTTTGACCTAAATTATTGTGATGTTGCTAACTGTGTGGTGTGACACTGTTAGTCCTGCCAGCCACAAAGCTTGTGGCATTTTGTAGTTGGACGCAATATTTTTGACTAAGCACAGTATCTCTCAGAGCAGTTGTAAGGTTGTTTGCATTCATTGGAAGAAAGGCAATTAAAAGTGCTAAGTATGACTTGAAGCTTAGCAGAATGTGTGGACTCAGTTGCCAGCTGAACTGCAAACATTGGAAAACAACAGGGCTTACACCTGAAAAAATAAAACCGACCAAACCCACCTTGTAGCTCACGGGATAGAAAATCTCCTTGATTCACAGCTAAGACTGACATCACTGGAAAGCCTGGCTCCAAAGGGATACTGGCGATCCAGACAGACAACCTTTCCTCTGCAGCCAGTAGAGGTCAGGAACTAACAACAGCACTTACACCTGAACACTGAGAAAAAGAGCTGTAAAGCAAGGGGGGGAACACTGCAGGCCAAAGCTGGCCTACCAGCCTGTAGAGAGTTGTAAGGGACTGGCCAATCAGCCCAACAGGCTGACAGTTTCCACGCCAGTTTATAATTACATGAATAACAAATACACCAGAATGAGGCCTTACGAGGAGGAATCTTTTGCCTAGTTCTGTACTCAGTCATGGAGCAATACCTATTACTTTTTATTTATTTAATTAATTCCCAAATACATGTTTAGCTAATGTTTGAAAGCTGCGAAATCTATATTACAATCTACAACTAATTAATCTATTAGGTTGGTATAAAATGTGCCCTTCGGTCTACAGCCTGACCATAGGAATTTCAGTTCCTGAAAGAGTAAAATTATTTCAAAGTAAACACATCTGCTAGCATTGCAACAGAATATATGCTTCATCTAGGTATTTAAGTAACATATACTGTTTTAAAGCATGGGTTGGGTGAGTCCATACAACCAATTTAAAAGGACATGAACTTTTATCTATTCCCATAAGTTTAAGGATTTAAAGCAGCAGTGCGTAAAGGTGACAGCAAAGGACTCTCTCTTACTCCAAATATCAAAGTGGTTTTGTGTCATTGACTCACGTTGGTCAACTCTGGAGATGTGACAGATTCCACATGCCTCCATTTTTCCTCCTGAAAAGGGGATTTATGACACCTACCTGCCTTTCAGGACTCGTACAATGCTCGCTGGTAAGTTCAGACTTCTCCAAGATGAAATCTGTCTTGTATGTGCAAAGACTTACTGTACTCTCCCATCATTAGGTCCTGCCACCTCCTTCATCTGCACACACATATCTCAGAGAAATGCAAGTTTACAGACAGAGCAAAGTACTTTTGTGGGGGGAAACTGAAAACCAGAACTGCTGAAACAGCCCTGCTGCATAGCTATTGATCTGTCTTCATGATTAGGCCCTTGCCTGGAATCACTGTCACACTTTTGGAACCACTCTAGTTTCTCTTCTGTTACACTTTTGCTGCCAGCTGTGGTCAGACATCGTACTTCAGCTATTAAATGTGAGGAAAGTTTGTCGAAAGCTCTTGTCTGCCAACAGTGAAAGAGGTTGTATCAGTATCATTTCCCTAGCAGGCTGCTGGCACGGGAAGAACCTGCTCACCGCGTCGGTATGGTGGCACGGTGCTGTCAGCATACGGCAGGAATTCAGCTTTAACCAAAAGGTAAATCAGATAACACTTTCCTCTTTCTCTTCATTTGCATCTCCGGGTGATATGAACCTCTGTTGTTTTTAACAGTTCAACAACCATTGGGATGATTGAATTGATGGGATAAGAAGGATTTAAACAACTCCACTTGGTCCTCTGATAAGCAATCAATTATTCCACAAGGTAGAAAGCACTCAAATAGTTAAGAATCTAAGCATTTAATTGATATTTGTTTCTGCAACTGTGCAATATCTCCATTTCCCAAGAGGGCTGTTTCCAGTTGCAACTCAAGGTTTCTAACAATCAAATGGATCAATTCTGCAGATACCTTAAGTCTGTGTGTTAAGTAATTATTATGTTTGTGGTGGGGAAGGAGGCAGTGGGAAAAGAGCTATTTCATTCACCAGAAAAATGTTGACATATTTCCTGGTTTAAACATGGGACATTTATTTAGAGTCTTTAGAGCTCATACATTAGTATATAATTTGAATTTATCACATCCAAATATAATAGGCAAATATATAATACAATAAATTGCATTTATACACATAATACAAAATCTGAGGTAGGGCCTCAAGAATAATGATTTCTTAAATTAATAACATACAGCATTATAATATGCACTACATGAAATATATATGATGCATTCTTTGTAACATAATATATCTTCTCCACATATAGCTAATGAAAAAATATAATGACCTAGTTAGGGTACAAATCTTTATCCATAGGCAGCAGTACCCCATAGAATGCCTGTAAATATATATATATATTTATATATGACATTACGCAAGTAATTAAGATCTAACCCATCAGCGATGGGTCCGTAATAAAGTGCCATAGGACACAGGGCGCAAATTCTCAGCTGGTGTAAATTGTTACAGCTCCAAACAAAGCTGTGACAATTTATACCAGATAAGCATCTACCTTACAAGGTAATACTACATAATATAAATGACAGGTAACAACATGTTTTAGTCAATCGATAATTTTCCTAACAATGGAGGATAGCTATAAGGCAAATGGTTACCTGAAGATGTATTTCAACATTATGGTCAAATAATAATATTGCAAGCAATAAGGTCCAGCCTGGTTCTTACATTCTGCTAAACCCATCTGGAAAACTTTCTGTCTTTGGCGATAGGCTGCCTGAGGGTGACAAAGGCAGAAATCCCAAATACCCCTCCCCTCCCACCTCCAGTCATCAACCTGAGACCCTCAGGAATATCAAGCTCTAACCATTTTACAGATAGCTTATGTGCACATCGTTTAACTACGAACTAAAGAACAGGTGTCTCTTACAATAGCATTACTAGCAAACCAGAGTTTTCTGGGATGCCACCTGCTGAAGCTTGGCAGCCTGCAACCCCAAATCCTTACAAGTCTGTCTTCAATTGCTAAAAGAATTGGAGCTGCAGAAGAAGAAACCAACAGGAAACCGACATCTGCCATAAATAAGGAATTGCTTTAACACAGGCAACAAGAAAACATATTATCCATACAGCTGTACATATATTCAGAAAGACCAGTCATTTAAAATAAATCCGGCATAGGAATTTCATGGTAAGAGACAGCCACAGTGTGGATCAGAAGCAATGATCTTCAGTGCTGAGGCACATCTAATGTGGTCAGTGGAGCAGAATCTAATCAAAAGACTACTTTGACCCAATTGAAACATCATATCAAGACTATTCAAGTCTTTCTCAATTAAAGGTCATTTTGTTAAACTCTTCTTTTGGAAACGAAGTGCTGCCATGTCTAGCTGAAACACAGGCTTTGAACATTGTATATTGAAAACACTAGGAAGACCTTAAAGAATTTGAAGATGGCAAGCATTTGCATTAGTAATAATCTTTAATGCATACAATAATGCATCTCATCTCATCCAGAAATTCAGTTCCATTTCAAAAATAAAATATGCAACATAAGTAATTTCACCAAATTTGAACATTTTTTACTCACAAGATAGATAGATCTGCAAGTACATACATCACATTTTTACTAATATGGCTTTTTCCCCTCCTTTTTTTTTTTTTTTTAAGATCTTTACTGGTATTTAATTAGTTACTAAATTTCTTTTTAGAAAATTATCAAAGTACATGCAAACTTTTCCTAGAACATGGTAAATGAAGTGCATTCCCAAACTTCAAGGTTACTTCCCATTTAAAGAAGACACTGCTGGTTAATTTAACCTCAACATTCAGATTTGGCCAATAAAATACTTTAAAAGAAGTCTAATGTGGGAAAAAAAGAAATAAAATAAAATCTGCTTTTAACATACAGTGAAAGCTTCATCTATGATTTTATTTTTTTTTATGCATTTCTCCCTCCTCTCTAAATGGTTTTCCAAGCCCAGTAACGGAGGTCAAAGCTGAAGACAAATATCAGCTAGAACAAAATGACTATCATCTGTTTTCAAAGTCAAGCCTAATCCTGTGCTAATGACTTAGCAGGCACAGGAACAACATCTAAATTAAAAGCAAGCAGATTAATTACAGAAATCACTGAAAGCAATTCAATTTTTCATATGCATTCTGGTTTGGTAATCCAAGCCAAAGGAAAGATATCATAACCTAGCAGTATTCCTTCAAATGACATCTCTTTTATACTTAAGATAGACAGTAACTGAGACCCTTACACTGAGGTAATTTTATTGCAATTAGTTAATCCCGGTTCCAATACATGTCCTGAGACAAGTTAGCAAGTGAAAGGATTCAGAACTGTTAAGTGATTTGACTGTGGTTGTTTGGGTTTTTTGGGGGTTTTTTGGGGTTTGTTTGGGGTTTTTTTGTTGCTTTTTAAGAGGAAGAAACCTATGAATTTTTATTCTCTTTAATCACAGTAGTAGTGAAGAGAAACTGGCCTGGACTCCAAAACTCAAGATGCTATGTAATATTGGTAAAGAGAGGCCTAAAGCTATTTATCCTGACAAAAATACCTGCTTTCCACTAGAGGTGCTAACTTAGGTCCCTTTCTTTCTACCTGGAGAAGGGCGCTCAGCCCCACATAGATGGGGGGGCCAAATTGCCAGCTCACCTTTACGCACCTTCATGACATCAAGCAGAGCATAGCTTCTCTAACCTGTCTCTGCCAGGAAGATAAAAACCCCTTATTATAAAAAAGCAGGTGAAGCTGAAACAAGGGGGCACAGCTTTAAGGCAGAGAAGCTCACAGAAGGATCCCGTCTTGCGAGACGGACCAACAGAGCCTGTGGAGTGGAGAGTCAGGGGCCAGCACAAAACGTGGCAAAGTTTGCCCTTGCTTTACTCACTGACATCCCCTGCTGACGCTTCACTTGTCCTGCATGAGGATTAAAGGTCTCCAGCAGTGCCTAGAACTGGCAACACTAATTGCCCCATGAAAGAGAAAGTTCAGCAAAATGATTAATATATTGAATATACATATATATATACACACACAGAGAAAATAAGTTCATTTGTGGAAGAGTTCTATTAAGGTTTAGTTTTTGTTTTGTTTTCTTCAACAGGATGAAACAACATATCTACTGATCTACGGACACACATTAACTGAAGATTTACCTGAGACCCTGTAATATGAAGACAGACAGACAAAAGAACAGGATAGAAACAGTCCCCTGAAAGGAAAGAACATTTACTGGCTACTACAGTAGTGTGTGTGGGGAGGGAAAAAACAGGCTAAACTACTTTAAGCTCACCATCTCTACACTGATTGATAAGATATTTATAGGGACATAAAACAGCACTAGTACACACTACATGAACACTGATCACTGTTAAAAAATATCATATATGTATGTATAGGATATAGGAAGATAGTAAAGGTTACAGTTTTGCAGATTATTGATGATATATTTTTCTCCCTCATTCTAGTGCATTTACAATAAGTTGGGCTATTTTTCTATTCAGGTAAATAAATGTACTCTGAAAAAGGTTTATTTTTACTCTGCCCAAAGGTAATGAAACTATTTAAGTCTAGCATTAACATCATCAATCTGATCTCTAAAGTGACATGGTTTAGAACATCCTATTGCTATGCAATGTTACAATAATTTGTCCTCTCCCCGCAGCCCTCACATATGGCTAATCTAATGTTGCAGCTGTCTGGACAACTGCAGAGTGTAATTGTTGTGGGGTTTGGGTTGGTAGTTTTTTATTTATTTAATAAAAATATTTTAAATTTAAAATAAATAAATAAATACGTGCCCAAACCTATGTACATTACCAAGAGAACACTGCTTTGAAGAATTTACGTGCTATATGTATAATATATAGACAAACGGGGTTCTGCTAGTCCCCCATTGGTTGAAAGAGAAGAATACATCATCTAAAGGTTATAGAATGATGTTTATAGGAGGATGAACAGGGAGTCACAAAGTTGAACAGCACATCGAACTTCTAATAACTGTTGTCAGGTGCTAACTAGACTACACTTACCACTGTAGGAATACAAAGTTAGGCACAAATTATATGATGGCTTCTTGAGGAGACACTGCAAACATAAGCAGAGAAATAAGAAAAATTATGTTCAGAGTATTGGAGTGAAGTGAGTAAAACCACAGTTGCACTTGGTGTGAAGTAATGTTTCAGACAATGAGTATAACTGAGGCATTTTTCATTGGAATGACAGGTATCAAATTATCAAAAGAAATGTATGACAGTACTTCAAATAGTAATGCCCATACACCTCAGTCTGGTACCATTTCCAAACCACTTCTAGACTCAAATGCAATTTAGTCCCAGTCTCAAATGAGTAGTTCTTTAAATTTTTCTTTTTTTTTCTACTTGATAAGATCAAATGGATTACTTTGTTTCTGTTCTGATTCCATATATTGCTTCCTAGTGTGCTGCTTCAAGGGTCTCCACTTATTTAAATAAGAAATCCTCAAAGTTAGTATAAATCATGAAAGAAATGTGCAGACACGAGTCACAGTCTGCTGTCACTGTAGAAAAAATGACTCTGCTTACTGCAAGAGCCTTATACTGCATTTATAGCAGGACCACAGGAGATCCCCTGCTTTGCGCACTTCTACAACATCTGAGGACTGAAAATCCCTTTGATCACACTGGTAACGAAATCCAATCTGCCTGTTACAAGGATGCTTGTGTGGAAATGGGTCAAGTTCTGCACATGATTTCCTTAAAAGATTTTTCCATCACATTTTGTTTATCCTACATCACCTGACAAAACGTAGTGTATCACCTGTTGCACAACACGCTTTTGCTATTTCACCAGGTACAGAACATGTTATGGGCATCACCTACATCTGGAAGTGGTCTAGCTAGGTCTTCCCTATGGCATGCAACAGTAGATCCTACTCTCCTAAGCAACCACTTTTGGGCACTGTGGAAAAGAAAAGAAAAAGTGGGGAAACAAAATGGGGGGGGAAATCAGAAAAAGCTGACAATGTTATCGCCACCCATGTAATAATTATTAGCATTGGGTCCCCAGTTCTATATCCTTCACTGGCAGTTTAAGTCCCAGGGAAGAGGTTCCCAGTGGATCAATCATATTCATGTAACGTTCACCACGGTGCTTGGCCAAAAACGGACCCCAGTCAGGCTGTGGAGAGCACACGAGCTTGAGACGCTGCAACGTGGGGGAGAGAAAAGAGAGTCTCATTTGAAGTTGCAGAGCAGAATTACAATGCAGAAGAAATGAGGGTAGGCTCATTTAAGATTATTGATGATGGCCCTGCAATGCTCCACTGCTCAGTGTTTGTTTTGCACAAAGTTTGCAAGATTAATAGAGTATAAATTGCCCAGATTTTAATTATACATTCCCCACACAGAATATGAGGGGAGCTCAGAACCACTGCTATGCATTGTGAGGCTCACTTACTGAAGGACATGTGCACAATTACTTAGCCCAATGGTCTAAGCAGTGGGTAACTGCATTAAAATAATTGGATTTCTGTTTAGCATATTTCCCAAAAGTATACAAATGACCAAAAAGAAGTACATTGCTATGAATGAACAAAGATTTTAATTTTGAGATGACAAAAATGCTTCATTTCTATCCGCAGGAAAAAAAAAAGAAAGAGGAGAATGTTAATCTGTCAAACAACAAAAATCTTCTAATCTTTCCGCTGATTTCTTTACTGAATATATAATTTGATTGGTGCATTTACAGACAAAAAGGAAAGAAAACATATTCCTGATGACTTAAGAGGGAACAATTATATGTTTATTACCTAATAAAGTGAATCAGACCTCTATATCAGTTATTTTAATCTCTGCTTAATTACCAGTTTGCAACTCTTACCTCCCAAATCAACCATCATAATTTTATGCAGCAGACTTGGTATTCAGGAAATACTGGGCTACAGCTGAAACTGCTTCAGCAAAATCCCCTTTGAAACAGATCCAGCTTTTTGGTGTTTCTTTGGGTGCACTACTGGAGGGACAGTAAGGAGAGCACCCTAGTTTTGCAGCAATATATATGGCATACCACACATAGAATTTCGAAAGTTTGAAGCAGGACAGTTTGTCTCAATGAGAGAACTTATGAGACAATGAACAAATAGGTCTAATTTCACATTAGCTCATATCCTTCATTTCAAGGAGCAATTTTGTCCTGACATGCATGTCAACGTGCAACACACAAGGGCCAAATGGGCCTTTAGGCAAGTGGCCTCATTGCCTAGTGCCAACCCTGTACTCCGATTCTCTCCCGAGTCTGTCCCACCACTTGATATTAAATTCCTTTGCTCCATGCAAAGCAGAAAAGTATGGTCTTTTCACTTAAGCATGTGTAGTGTGACATATTGAGAGACCAAAAAGACTATTCTATTTTAGTACATTTTCTCTCCTTTCCACTTTTGAGGCACATAACAGCCCTGATGGGTCTTAGAGGAGAGCTGAACTGCAAAAGCGGCTATGAAAAGGGGAGGCAAAGTGTCTGTTCCTTATCCTGAGGTGGGAGCTGCACAAGCAGCATGCAGGGATGGAAGGCTAGAGATCAGAAAACCTCAAAGGCCAAAAATAAGAGCGTAGAACTTGTTCAGAAGACAAGGTGAAGGCAGAGAAGGGATGAAATGATGACATGAGAAAGACATTGCTGTACCACGCCTTGCAAGGAACTGAGGAGCCAGTGGGATGGCAACAGCCGGGGAGCGGTGGTGGTGGCAGCTGGGGTGACAGACAGAGCCAGGGCACAGACACAGGAAGCAGAAGGGGACTGCCATTTGTCTGGAGTGCTGGGCACAAGCAGTGAGAATCTGATTTGTAAAATAAACCAAAACAGCATAAAAATAAAGGGTCACCTGGGATTTTTTTTAAGCCCAGGTGCCTGAAAAAGATCAGCTTATTCAAGAAAAATAAAGAGATGAAGAAGAGGGGGAAACAGATTGCCAGATAAGTTTTTAAATGAGTAGTTTGAGCTGTAGAGCATGAGGTCTTTTCATGTCTTATTCCTGAACTTCACCAGGCAGCAGAACCTTCGGGAGCATATCCCTGATGATTCAGGTACCCAACCGTCCCACACTCTGCAAACAGGCAACTTCCGACTGATGTCTCCTAGCACTGACTGCTGGGCTCTCTGTGATGTGATAAACACCAGCAGGTGATGATCCCTGTGTCTACATGCTGCTTGTGCAAAGAGGCTAACAAAACTAGAAAAACTTTCTCTCAGGAATGCCACACTGGGGCTCATGAAATTTGTAACAACTTCTAGTTCTCATGAAAGCAATCACTTAACAATTTAGAAGCATTTTGTTGAGGAATGTGGAATAGAAGGTCTGCATTTTAAATCAACTGGGCATCTCTTTGCAACACAGTAACTAGCTTACCAGAATGTAATCTTAGCACTGTCAGACATTCAATATCACAAAAATCAATGTAAAATAAAGCAGACTGTCTCCTGTGTCCATATTTTTAGGTAGCAAAAAGAAAGAAGAATTACCTCAATAAATTTGCCTGGGGCTAGATGCATTTTTATCACAAACATAACTGGGATCCAGACAACTGAGCAGGCCAGCATCAGCCATCCAAGCACCATGGACCAGCCTGGATAGTGGTAAGCGCCATACGTCATTGGTTCCCATTGGTAAAAACTGAAGCAAAGAATAAACTAGAAACAAGGAAGGAAAATAAATAGGTTTGAATAAGCAAAACAAACATGCTATGCAACAAGTGGTAGGTATCCACACACAGAGTTGGCATATATGGAACACAGATAAAATGTATATACCTAAGGCAGGGTGCTCTCGCAAGCTGTCATAAACAGGTCAGAGCCTGAACCTAATGAGTTTCATGGATATCTTGCACAATTCCACAAAAATCACTGTATCATCCAGAAGAATGGAAATTGGACTCTTGCCCCTAGAGTAACATGCTTTATTACATGGTCTATTGGCAGTTTTACCTAATGTGATTATGCTAAGTTCCTCCATTCCACTTACTGTATGAATAGCANTCTGCTTCTTCTCCCCTTTCCATCGTTTTTGCCGGAGAAACTGAAGGGATTTATGTTTATTACTGAGAACACAACTACTTCGACTGTTGCAAAAATATCTCCATCTTTGCAGCTAAAACTCTGCCACTCAAATTTCCACATAAGCCTGGCACTCAGATTAGTTTGTGACTCAATAAAATCTTTGTTCTGGGTTTTTTTTCCCCTGGCTCGGCCTGGAGACGGGAGGGTGCTGTCGATTCCTCTCCCTCTCTGTGTACATAGCTACAAATACCTTACATACACATACACAAGCAAACTGCTGCTGGGCCCGGGTAAAGCCATACCAGTGTTTGGCACAGGCTGCCAGAGCATCATGTGGACACTCATCGTCCCTCTCTACCAAAAATACCATTCTGTACGGTCTGTTTCATCTGCTACGGGCAATGCAAGAATACATGTGTGGATCTGCACTCAAGACGAGCTACCTTTCAGAAACACATGAACAATGAAGAAACACCACCAAAACTCTTTGGAGAAAGCACTGAAAAAAACTTTCTGCTTACTGTTAAAATAGTTGGGGTCACAAACGCCCAACAGACTCTCCAGAATTTACTTGGCTGGAATCCAATCATCATTTCTATATCTTCACAAAATCTCTGCAATCCTGTAAACAGCAAATGTAAATGCAGTTAGGTGTTAACAGAAACCAGCTGCAGCTGACAACACAGATCTTGTGATCTTCCCTGTGTCTAATTAGAACAAACTGACTTATTGGTTGAAAACTTCAGCGGAGATTCTAACCACGGCAGAAAATTATGGTGGGAACCATCCTAATAAAATATTTAATTCCTAAGGTTTAAAAAAAGGAGATTTTACATAGACATTAAATGTTCAGCATGTTTTCAGTTACAGCATTAACAATATGTAGTGGTATACTTGTTATATTCCACCCTGAAGATTAATTAGTGTCTGTGTACCTGGTTTGGCACAGACAATATCTAAACTTCTCCACACCTACTACATGACTGGGGTATGATAAATTGTATCACACTGAAACAGGTACTGTCTCACTATTTTTTCATCTGATACTTAGAATTATTAGAGAACACCTGTAAATATTATAAATTATATTCAATATTGTTTAAACAGATCAACTGACATATTAATTCTTCAGATGACTGTACTAATTACATCCATAAAGTTACTTGAGTTAATAAAACACAGTCTGTTTTTCAGCCTTGCTTTGCAAAGCTCTTTAGACAAATGGTCCCTACTCAGTCCATCTATTAGTAATTTACCCAAGAGTAATAAAAACAAATTTGAAATTTGTTCCAGCTTTTCCAAGAAAGATAAAAAGAGGGAGGTCCAGAGTGAGCACAGAATGAGCCAGATCAGACAGACAGCATATCAGAGAAAACTAAATAACTGTGTTATGATAAGAATGGAGAAGAAAAATCCAGAAATTCAACAAGAAGATGGTATTGCAGGAAGTGTATTTTGGTGGGGGGAAAAGTTACAACCTATGGTGGATGTAAAGTTAGAAAGCTAACCCAAGGGGACCTGTATGTCACATTTTTCTGTAACTACAGTTTCCCTCCAACTGAATTACTTGTCCCTGTGATTCTTTTACCTGCTTATAACAGTTCAGTGCACCAACTGCACTGAGCTACACATCACACAGCAGTCAGCCCTGCAGTGCACTGTGGTGGGAACAAAACTAGTGTTAAACTAGTTGCAGCAGCACAAGGTATGGGCTGAAGGGTCTTTCCACAAAGTTTAAAGCTCATCTGAGTGTGTCTACTCCAGCCATGCTTGCTCCTGCAAAGGAGGTATACCCAACTGGAGAGTTACCCTGGTCTTCTGCCCCCAAAACTCATGCAAGCTTTGTTGGAACCTCCAATTATTTCTTTCTTGGAATCATCAGTAGACATTTTCAGTTTAAGGCACTTCTAAACATCAGCCATTCAGGAGTCAAATGCGTGTAAACAGATACAGGGATTACACAGGATTCACCTCTTTCCCAGTGAGAGACTGAAAATAGGTATGTCAAATTTCACAGAAAAATGCAAAGGAAGCTTTACTTAACAGAACACAGATTAAATCTTAGTGTATTTGGTCTCCCTCACAGATCAGGCAGGCCTGCTGAATAACTTTGGGAAATAAATGATGCATGATACTCTCTATCTCAATTTCCACTCCCTCAAGTAGGATGATGTATTCATAAGTGCTGCAGATATAAATTCCATTAAAAAGGAGAATGCAAATCTAGACAGACAACTACTTCGATATTGTGCTACAGGTAAAATGTTCAAAATTGCTACCACTTTCTACAAACACTCTGCAGCAGTTACCTATCACTCTGACCACAGACCTTCCCAAAAACACACTGTCAAAAACCAGATCTAGAAGTAGCATGAACAAAGTTAAGGTCATGCATTTTCAGTTTCCAACGGTGTTTTGCTCAGGCACAAGGATCTTTGTATTCAGCTTCACATTGCAAAATGCAGCAGTGGGAATTATGCTGATGATTAAATTAATACCTGCAGCTCTAAGATATTCATTAGCAGTCACACATCATAATCTAAACAACTGGAGAACAAACGCCTATACCAGAATGCCAAATAAAAATCAGAATTTGACTGGATTATGTAGCACTGACTCTACTGAAAAAGAAATGATTGCAAGGAAATATCCATGTGTGTCTCTTTTTAATTTAAAAATCTCAACAAGCTCAGCAAGCAGAACATGTAACAAGGACTAAAACCAGATTTACTTCACCATAAAAGCACCTGCCACTATTGTGCCAGCCTGCTTGCTATGAAGAATACAAGTATAGACAGAAAGGTGTCAGTGGAGTGTAAAACAACAGTTGTCAGAGATTGAAAATATATTATGCCAATTTTAAGCACTGTTTGAAGGAATATAACAAGAGCAGCAGATTCCCGTGTATTTATAACTGGCAAATCACAAATATACAAGCTGTATTTCTACCAGTAGTCATCAGGAAAGTAGCTTTAACGCAGCAGATGTAGCTATGATACATTACTCAAGCAGATAATGACTGCAAGGTAAATCTTGCTTTTTTCGTCTAAAAGACTGGAAGCTCGTTAGTCTAGCAAAAGGTTAATTCCAGGGAATAATCTTTGAAATATTTTACATCAAAAGCTTTACGAGCATCTGCTGATTAACAATCAGTTGGTACAGAAAGCATGGAAAGAATGATTTGTAATTGGTAGACCTTTTTAAGTCTGATTGCATTTTCTCCTTTATTCAAGCCCTTCCTTAGCAGTGCTATAACTGTTACTGTATTTCATATTTTTCATCAAAGCTGGTGTTTTAAAGGACTGAATTTGCTGGGCAAAGCAGGCACTAGACAGAGCAATTTTGCTTACAAGCCTAATAAAATGTTGTTCCACAAAGGCAGGTTTGTAGTGCTTCTGCCACACAGCGTTCAGAGGAGGAACAGAGCCAGTATTTGCTCCCTATTTGCCTCATCCTTATTTAAAAACATACAGAAAAGATAAATTCTACGGATTGAAGTAGCCTTAGGGTTATTTAAAAATATTTTGACTGGCACAATTAAATAGTCTGAAGAGCTGCACAGTCTTGATTCTGTGTTATGGACAGATGTGCTGAATGTGTACATGGAAAATAAATCCTTCAAAAGTTGCTAAATGCAAAGCTACCACTTCTGGCTCAGGAAGTCTCTGAACCTACAACTGTTGTAGTGCAAAAAAGCCCCTGGAGAAGTGTTACTAAATACTTGGTCTATTCTTATACTCATCTCTAAGTATTGGTATTAAGCTATTGGTGGGAAAAGGACATTAGACTCTGTGAAAGTCTTCTGAATACGTGTACTTAAAGGAACACTATAGTAATGAAGGCTTATTACAATTTCATTCAAAATAAGGGAATGCAGAGGTTTTTTATTAAATAAAAAATAAAATTTAAAAAATAATAANCCAGATAAGTTTTTAAATGAGTAGTTTGAGCTGTAGAGCATGAGGTCTTTTCATGTCTTATTCCTGAACTTCACCAGGCAGTAGAACCTTCGGGAGCATATCCCTGATGATTCAGGTACCCAACCGTCCCACACTCTGCAAACAGGCAACTTCCGACTGATGTCTCCTAGCACTGACTGCTGGGCTCTCTGTGATGTGATAAACACCAGCAGGTGATGATCCCTGTGTCTACATGCTGCTTGTGCAAAGAGGCTAACAAAACTAGAAAAACTTTCTCTCAGGAATGCCACACTGGGGCTCATGAAATTTGTAACAACTTCTAGTTCTCATGAAAGCAATCACTTAACAATTTAGAAGCATTTTGTTGAGGAATGTGGAATAGAAGGTCTGCATTTTAAATCAACTGGGCATCTCTTTGCAACACAGTAACTAGCTTACCAGAATGTAATCTTAGCACTGTCAGACATTCAATATCACAAAAATCAATGTAAAATAAAGCAGACTGTCTCCTGTGTCCATATTTTTAGGTAGCAAAAAGAAAGAAGAATTACCTCAATAAATTTGCCTGGGGCTAGATGCATTTTTATCACAAACATAACTGGGATCCAGACAACTGAGCAGGCCAGCATCAGCCATCCAAGCACCATGGACCAGCCTGGATAGTGGTAAGCGCCGTACGTCATTGGTTCCCATTGGTAAAAACTGAAGCAAAGAATAAACTAGAAACAAGAAAGGAAAATAAATAGGTTTGAATAAGCAAAACAAACATGCTATGCAACAGGTGGTAGGTATCCACACACAGAGCTGGCATATATGGAACACAGATAAAATGTATATACCTAAGGCAGGGTGCTCTTGCAAGCTGTCATAAACAGGTCAGAGCCTGAACCTAATGAGTTTCATGGATATCTTGCACAATTCCACAAAAATCACTGTATCATCCAGAAGAATGGAAATTGGACTCTTGCCCCTAGAGTAACATGCTTTATTACATGGTCTATTGGCAGTTTTACCTAATGTGATTATGCTAAGTTCCTCCATTCCACTTACTGTATGAATAGCAATACATCTGCTTACAGTTGTGCATAATTCAGTAACTTTTGGGAAAAGCCTGTGCTTCCAATAATTGCACACAGAAGATTTACAGCAGTACAGCTAGGTGAAGGCACATATAAAAATGATGGGGTTTATTTCCAGAGTTGTGGAGTAATTGAAAGTCTAATATTAGACTATCCAAATGTATCCAATATTAGCTTTACAGAGGCAATAACAGAAAAGAAGATATTGCTTGGCTTTGCCTTCTCTGTTTCCATTGCATAAAAATTGAATTACAACTGATCAGTGTCAATTTATTTCCCGCCATAAGTTCACTAAATATTGCATTTGGAGGGAATAACGAACATGCGNAGTGTTACTCCTTTCCTTAAGTATTTCACATTACCAGCTACTTCACCATATGCTAAAATGTTGCTTTGACACAGGTTGTCCAATAACAGTATTTTTTCTTACCATATATATAGGAAACTCCAACAAGCTCAAAGATGGCAATGATGACAAGAGAGTAAGAAGCTGCGTAGGTGTCCACAAGCTGTAACATATACATTCCACCCTAAAGAAAAACAAAGGATAAAAGATCCATTACTTGTGCCATATAGCTGGGGCCTATCCTCACATGTGTCACAACACCAGCTGGCACTTAAGGTAGACAACATGGACAAGAATGGGACCCAGGAGACTCTATCACAAGTAAGCATCCAAACACTGACTGGACACAGGCTCACGCTGCTAGAGTTTCTTCTGGATGAATCAGTATCAGATCCAACAAGAGAAAAGCAGAGGGTACCCCCGAGTCTGGTAACTAATACATCCTGGGAAGAGAGCGGTTTCAGTCCTTTCAGATTAAGGACTGAACTGTGACCAGGCCTTCCACCAGCAGTGTCTTGAACCACTTAATACTATGTCAAAAGCAAGATCATCATTGCAAGCAGGAATACTATAAAAGTGAATCCAGTTCAACTCTTTGAAAAGGATATAATGCCCTATCCTCAGGACAGGGGTTAAGCAGCATAACTCAAAGGAAGGAAGGACTGAATCCATCCTTGGCTTTGGAGCAGAAAAGTTGGGCTGGTAGGTGATAAGATGAGGGGAAAGGAAAAAAAGAGGGGGAAAGAAAAAAAGAGGGGGAAAGAAAAAAAGAGGGGGAAAGGATGAATAAAAATAGTGAGATAGATTTTGTGCACCTCCTCTTGAAATTACTGAGAGTTTATAATGCTGGAGGAATTAGTGGACAAAAGACACCGAAGACTATCAAGAGTAGATGAGAATTTCATTACTAACTCCATAGTTTACCAAGACTATCAGAATGTATCTAACTGCGAGGGAAGGCACCCAACACTCACGTGCATATTTATATGGCATACAACCTTTTATTTTCTTATATGAATGCCTAATTTACATTATAACTTCAGAGCTGTTTGGCTAGGGGAAAATTTGAAAGTCTGACTCTCTAAAGTATTTGAACAGCAAAGTATATCTCAATCACAGCATCCAATTAAAAAAAAAAAAGGGGTGGGGGGTTCAGAGTCATTTGGTGTTTGCAGAGGCAGCAGAATTCAGCTTAATAATAGCTTCCACTATTGTGCAGAAGGAATATGGCCATCAGACCGGGACCGGGGACAGACAATCATGCTCAAAGACAATGTGATTACCTGAGTGATCATTGGAAATCCCATGATGAAAAAGGAGATGCAGCACCCAAGAGTGAACAGTGCCTTGTGCGTACGTAAGTATTTCGGGAACTCATCCGAAACAGAGGTCACTATAGTCTCAATAGTGGCAAACTGGAAGACAAAATACAAGGATTCTTTTCAGTGCACACCATGCACACAAAGTGATCCCGGTGGATATAATGGGATATAAGAGCTCATTTTGAATTCTAGGTGTTAAATGCCCAGATGTCAACACCAAAACTTCACTCATTTTCAGCACTGGTGGCCTTACTTTGTTCTTTTGGCCTTACTTTGTTCCTTTATTTGGAAAGCGATTCACTGACCACATGGAAAATAGCAATTAAACTCATGGTCCTCCAAACAATAAAAAGGAAAAGCAAGAGGAAAAGAACAAGAAACAAAAGCAGTTTACCATAGTGTCCAATCCAAGTGTCAGAAGCATCAAAAAGAATATTATAGCCCAGAATGGAGAGAGGGGAAGCCTTGTTAAGGCTTCTGGGTAAACCACAAAAGCAATTCCAGGACCTAGAAATAAGAAATATAAGAGCTGTGATATCCTGCATCGCATGAACATTGTTGACTGAATGGAAAAGATGACATGTAGAGTCATGTTACAGTCTAGTACAATATTACTTTGCTTGATAAAGGTAAAAAAGATCCAGTTTAGTGTCTCCTATTTACAGAAAGATTTAACCATTGTAGAATTTAGCCTCACATGATTAACTTCTGCTTTGGCTCTAAGTTTCAAAACACTTATAGACTCCTACTTCCCAAGATGCAGAATACATATTTAACCAGTATACTAATATACTAACCCAAACACAAAAGGCAAGCAAAAATTCCGTGCTGCGGCTATGTTTCTTTCCTGCTCCGTGATCAAATTCCTACCACTGTCCCTGCCAATTAGCAACTCAGTTTCAGATGAATAAAACTATCATCCACCACTCACTACTACATGAATGAATGGAAATATCTCTTAATTCATCAGCACACAGTCGAGTGAAGAGGAAGGAACATAACAGATGCACAGAGCTGATACCAGACACAAGGTAATAACTACTGTGAATCTAAAAAAATCCACAAGAAATGCTAAAATAATGCACAGCAGAAAAAAAAAATGAGATAAGGTCTTTTAAAGGCTTAATTGGGAGTTTTTCTTCCTTTGTTGGTTTATCTTGGGCTATAATTTTTATTGACTGTAAAGAAACGATGTTTTTACTGCAGGCTTAGATTTGCATGAATGCGGTGGTAGCATTACAGTAGATGGCACTTCTTCTCTATTTCTCCCAGCTAAAGAATACTTTAGCCCACTCCAAATGCTCTGAAGGATGTTTCTTGACAGGTGAGATACATAATAAGAGCCAAGTTGTACTGACTGCACAACCCATGCCATGAGAAAGGGCTCCAAACACACTCTGTCCTGGCTATTTCTAGTCTAGGTTCTTGCATCTCATTTCCTAAAGCTCCCCACACTGGTTCTTTTCCAGAGGACACTGCTGCTTTCTCACATACTGAGAAAAAGACTCACTTTTAGCAGCACGTGAAATAATCTCCACAGACAACTTCTGAAATGTCTGGAGTTCCTTCTGAACAGTAGACAAATACAAGAGTTCACAACAGGGTAAAGAAATAACACTGTACATGACTTGGTAAGAGTTGCTGCCTTGAAAAAGTACTGTAGAAAAGTGTCGCTTTGGAATAGGAAGGTGCATGTAGAACTACTATGTATGCATGAACATGTTCTTCTGTCTCCTCATTGAAGATTTCTTCTTGACTATTACAGAGAAGGGCTCTGTTTGCACTAGCTTGCTGCTTGTAGATGTTTAATTAAATCTCAGAATAATGAGTTCCCATTAATTAAACTTTTATGAAAAGTTAAATGATAGTATATGGAACTGCACATCTCTCCATTTCTGCCCCTCATACCTCTCCAAGTTATCACATGCCAGGGAGAATCCAGGCATAGGGAGGCTGGCTCCCATCCTCTCCCTCTTTGGAGTTTTAGGAGGATATGAACTCACTAAAGGTCCATTAAATCCAGGAAAACTCTAAAGGTTTTCGATTTGTTGAAACAGAAAGAGTCAAACGACATTCAACTTTTATTTTAAACTACTAAAATTTTTCAGTTGCAGTATGTGCTTAATCAAACTGAGAGCAGAAGAAACATAGATTGCCCCACGTTTTGAAGCAAAAAAAGTGTTCTATTTGTTCATCCATCCCCAGCTGAATCAAGTTTTTTCTCCATTCCTAGCAGATATGTGTCTCTATTCCCACTCTGTCCATCTCTTTGGAGCTTCCACTGCAGCTTCACTTGAGCACAGCTCCTTTGACTTTAACACCTTACAAAACATAGAATCATAGAATTGTCAGGGTTGGAAGGGACCTTACAAATCATCCAGTTCCAACCTCACTGCCAATGCAGGGACACCTCCCACTAGATCAGGTTGCTCAGAGCCCCATCCAGCCTGGTCTTAAAAATCTCCAAGGATGGGGCTTCCATAATTTTGGTGAGTGCAGTGTGGTTTAGATTTTGGGGTTGTTTTTTCTTGTTTTGTTTTTTTTCAGGATGGAGGTAAAATCTAAAATAAAAAGATCAATAGAAATGTCTAAGGCACCTATATAGAAATGTCTGAAGCCTCACATGGAGTTTTTCAAACACAGTGGTCTAATTCAGACAGAAAATGGGGATGAGAATAAAACTTTTGTGTTGCCACTTAGCTGACTTGCAGACCGAGGAGAAGAGACAAGGCACTAAAGACCAAATTGACATTAGCTTTCAAGTGTAGTATCCCCCACTACTTGCTACCAAGAAACAGGTTGCCATATGATCATCCTACAAAATTCTCCTCTCAGACATTCCAGTTGAATCCACAAGCTGCTTAGCAGCCCATCCCACCACAGGACAACTGAAGTAAGCCCCAGACTAACACCCTTTGACTGAACTGCAGCTCATGAGCTTCCCGTCACCTCAACAGCTGGGCTGCCATGTACCAAGCAAAGGAGCTGCAGAAATTGAATGTGACCTGGCACATTTATTTGCATCTCTGAGGTCTGAAGGGGTTACCCATATTTACAGTTTACACAGAATGAATAAGCAAAATTAAAATATTTCTTAACAAGCAGCAAAATCTTGTTCCTCTCCTCCTTTCACATGTAGTAACCACTTTCTAACAAATGATTAAAAACTTTAGAGCTCCAAGAAATTGCATTTTTCAAGAAAAAAATAACGAATTGTCTACAGGCTCTTGTTCCTACAATGACAGGATTTCTGTCTCCCCAGTTTATGTTGTCTCTTCCATTTAGCTTCCACAACACTGTTAAATGCAGATTAACCTTCATACCTAATTTGTCCAGAATGACCTAAGAATATTACTATACAGTTACTATAGAAGGTTGTTTTTGTTTCTATCCCCTGTTGTCAACTCACTGCTACAATTTAACGATGCTTAGTCAGGTGTCTTGGGCTACACGTACCACCTTTTGGCACTGAATTCATCCAACACAACGAGCCTGTCAGAAAAATGTTTAGTTTTCACATTAATGCAGGAAGTGAAACATGTCATGTATAGAAGACGTGAGTCTGCAACACGCACTTTTTGAACTCTTTTGTCATCGTCCCATTCAGAGACTTATTTTGCTCTGTGCCACCATGGGTTGAGGGGGGCAATATTGGGAAAATTCCCATGGATCATGGAGGAGACATTAATCATTTCAGTGCTTGGAAGTGACTCTATCTGTGCTGAAAGCTAACACAATACACTCGACACCCTCGCATGCTCACAAAAACAGCTCTGGTGGGGGAGTTGTAAAGATGTATACAGGTTATTACAGTTCAAAATTATCTTAAAGATCTGGGATTCACAGCCAAAGTGCTGTACAAAGCAAGAGGAAATGTAAAACTAGGCTAAGGTAATGATTATTGCTCTTATAATGCCATCAGATATTTACAACCCTTTAAACTTCTCTGAATCTTATCCCAAAAGCACCTCCCTTCTTTTGTCCCACTACTTCATACCAAATCACACAGAGNGTTCACAGCCCTACAGCCAAAGTGCTGTACAATGAAGAGGAAATTTAAAACTAGGCTACGGTAATGATTATTGCTCTTATAATGCCATCAGATATTTACAACCCTTTAAACTTCTCTGAATCTTATCCCAAAAGCACCTCCCTTCCTTTGTCCCACTAATTCATACCAAATCACACACAGCAACAATTCTCCTGTCGGTCACACTCTTCTCACTCACATTCAGCTCAGATAATTAAGACCTTTCAGATGCAACAATCTCTCTTTACTGATCAAGCTCTTCTGACCTGTTCTTGAGAAATTTTACAATTCCCCACGGAGGCAGCTTCTTGCTCCCTGCAGTTCAGAAGCTCAGCACTCCTCTATCACCATATTTCTTGCACTCCCCACATTGCAAAGTTCATAGTCCTCTCATCCAAGATTCTCACCATCAGGGACAAATTTTACCTTGGAGGACTTGACAAGGAAGCAGCAAAAATAGATGAGAAGTCCAGCAATTGCTTAGACTATGTGAAGGAGACATCTCACCCTACCCTGTGTCAGTTATTTGCATAAAGATTTTAAACGAGTCTCAGTTTGCTTCTTTCTATNGGAAGTGAAACATGTCATGTATAGAAGACGTGAGTCTGCAACACGCACTTTTTGAACTCTTTTGTCATCGTCCCATTCAGAGACTTATTTTGCTCTGTGCCACCATGGGTTGAGGGGGACAATATTGGGAAAATTCCCATGGATCATGGAGGAGACATTAATCATTTCAGTGCTTGGAAGTGACTCTATCTGTGCTGAAAGCTAACACAATACACTCGACACCCTCGCATGCTCACAGAAACAGCTCTGGTGGGGGAGTTGTAAAGATGTATACAGGTTATTACAGTTCAAAATTATCTTAAAGATCTGGGATTCACAGCCAAAGTGCTGTACAAAGCAAGAGGAAATGTAAAACTAGGCTAAGGTAATGATTATTGCTCTTATAATGCCATCAGATATTTACAACCCTTTAAACTTCTCTGAATCTTATCCCAAAAGCACCTCCCTTCCTTTGTCCCACTAATTCATACCAAATCACACACAGCAACAATTCTCCTGTCGGTCACACTCTTCTCACTCACATTCAGCTCAGATAATTAAGACCTTTCAGATGCAACAATCTCTCTTTACTGATCAAGCTCTTCTGACCTGTTCTTGAGAAATTTTACAATTCCCCATGGAGGCAGCTTCTTGCTCCCTGCAGTTCAGAAGCTCAGCACTCCTCTATCACCATATTTCTTGCACTCCCCACATTGCAGAGTTCACGGTCCTCTCATCCAAGATTCTCACCATCAGGGACAAATTTTACCTTGGAGGACTTGACAAGGAAGCAGCAAAAATAGATGAGAAGTCCAGCAATTGCTTAGACTATGTGAAGGAGACATCTCACCCTACCCTGTGTCAGTTATTTACATAAAGATTTTAAACGAGTCTCAGTTTGCTTCTTTCTATTATCAAACAAGTGATAAGGAGGCTGCAAGTAATATCTTCACTTCCTGGTGTACCTTCTGTCTTACAGAAATGCCTACAAGTGGTTTACTGATCAATTCCAGTCTGAAGCCATTATTCCCACCTCCAATGTCATCATTAATAATAGAGCTCAAGATGCCACCAGGTGCCTAAGTTATAAAACAGTGGGGTACCCTACCTTGGTCTGCCACAGCTTCAATATTCACTTTGAGCTCATTTGCCATGAAGCCAATAACTGAGAAGATGACAAAGCCTGCAAATATACTCGTGGCACTGTTGGTACATGTGACTATCAACGTGTCCCTGAAAAGAAAACACAAGGAGACATGTCACTTTGTTGTAATACATGCAAGGGAAGAGGGATTTATACACAGTTAAGGAGTCTCTCTCATAAGCACACACATCCTGCGGGAACACTAGTGAAGGTTCACTTTCACACTTAGGTCATTTCTAAGCAGCATCAAATGTACCTGGTCAGTCGACAACACCACCAAGACTTAGCTGTGCAAGTTTCCATCACTCACGCGCTGTACAGAAAGCCACAGGCCACACAGGAGGATGAGGACTGCTGTTCTTGGCCTCTCCAAAGCAGGTAGCAATGGTGACATGATTTGGAATGCAGTGTTTTACTCTTTGCCTGGTGTGGATCTCTGTTCACTGGATTGTAGAAGGACTATAACCATCGGTGTCCAGGTAAGCAATTTTTGTTCTGTATTTTTCTTGTATTTATACACAAAATTTCAGGACTAAGTTTCCTGTACCTTGCAGCACTCCCTTAAGTGCTGTCCCACCTGGCAGTCTGTAGATGATTCCCTGCTACAGTTTTCAATTGCTGTGTTTAAGGGAATCTGAAGAAATCTGTAACTGAATGCCATGCAGTACTGGGAAAGTACCTGTGACTTGGCAGGAAACCAGCCTTCACAATCCCCATCCACAATAACTCCATTCTTGATAGAAGTTTTTTATTTTGTCCTCAAAATACGTGTATCCAATAAATTAATATTACTGAGGAACAAAAAGTCACACAACTTGACATGTTTTTCAAAGCTGGATTTTTCAAAATTGCTTGTTCCTACTGCAGTTTTTTTTAATGTCAGGAACAGAACAAAATAGAACCTGAAAAGCTGTCAAGAACCTCTCTGAGCAGGCAAACTTCTGGAATCTCTAACAGAGCAACTCTCAACAGAATTATTAGGTTTATTTCTTCAGATCTACAGAATAAAAATTACAGTGTTCTGTTTGGAATTATCATGAGTTTATTATTCCAAAATGCAGGTAATTTTTAAGTCAAATATTTTAGGTATGCACTATGAAGCCAATGTATGTAAATTTACTGCAATTATAGATTATTTAATGATGTTTTAAATGGATATGTAACTGAAAACTACAACTCTATCTGCAGTATTAGAATGTAATTAATATAAAAATTGAAAGGGAAAATGGTCATGCTTCATTTCAGTATTCGAGATGTGTTCTTAAATTAAGCAGATTAGAAGTAACTAAGCTTTTCTAATTATTTCAGCTTCAGTGTCCCCTATTCCTCTATAACATAGGTAGGGCATGAGTTAGTATTAGACCTGCAAGGTTTTTATACTTCATTACCTTGTGCTTCTTTCCAAATTTTTATTAACATTTTTCAAACTCCACATAACATTGCTAAGTGAATGCAGAGACAGGAAGACACTTCTCCCATTTTTTACTCCAATTTTTTGGATGTATTCATTTATCACACCCCACAAAAAAAAAAACAAACAAACAAACACACAACCACACACCAAAACCCACACACACAAAAGAAAGAATCAAAGTCCAGGCCAAACATTTTTAAAAATAAGGCCCAAAGGATTGCTGGGTGGGAGCTACCAAGTACACAACACTGTTACTTATTCACCATATTTTACAATGAGTGCATTAAATTACTTTTGAACACTAGTAGAAAATGTTTTTTTTTAAATCCTGATCCATGTTTCTTTTTAAACATAAGTATTTTGTATGCAGTACTTAGATGTTACAGGATATAGGACTTCAAATCTCAAGGAGTGTGTGTTTTAAAGTCTTGATTCAAGAATGATTTTTATTTTTTTTAATCATACTCTTGACACAGTCCCTGGGCGTGCTCTTGGCTGCTGCATGCTGCTGTCAGTGCAGGATTCGGTAAAGATATGCTTCAGTAGAAACAAGGATGGCTTTAAAGACAATAAAATAGCAGTGGAGCATTCTACTAATGCCATGTGCTCCTGGGTTTTTTTCCCTCTGCAGACATGTATCTGACACACTTTTTGGAAAACAAAAAAAAGACAATGAAACAAACAAACCCAACCCCACTGTACTATGCCACCAGATAATTACTTTTTCCTTTATAAAAATAACTTTCAGTGATTTCAAATAAAATTTCACAACCTGAATTTACTTTGTATGTGTAAAAGCACATTAAGAGTAATTGGGAAAAATAACATTTAGAAGAGACAAGAAACACATACATGGAAGTTGCATGTTAAGCTCATGCATGTCCCACAACAGCAAACTTTAACCCATTCTACACGGGGGTTGTTCTTCAGCAGAGGCTGCTAACTGACAGACAGGGTTTTCACACCACTCCTCATAGCTGTGCACAGATTCCTGGTTTTCCTGTCAACCTAAACCTTCTGATTCTCAAAGTGAAGACCAATAGGGACTATCATAAACCTAAAACTCATTTTGAGACTAGAAGGTTAGGACCTGAGGAGAAGAAACAATATAGAAAGCAAAGAAATAATCAAGAAACAGAAGAAACAAACAAGACAAAGCAGGGGAAAGGGGGGCAAGAAAAGGAAAAAAAACCAAACCAACCAAACACACCAAACAAAACACAAACAACTCACAAACAAAAATGGGGAGAGAGGGGGGAGAACAGTCTTTCAAACTAGATTTCTGGAAGACAATTGGTTTTGGACAAGACCTGTTTAATAAGACCAGGGGGTTACACTCTCACATACCTGTAGCAATTATTATGGAATTTGTTGTAAGAAGAGAGAGTAATTAGACCTCCCCATGCTGCAGATAAGGAGAAGAAAATCTGAGTGGCAGCATCCTTCCAAACCTAAGAAAGATACACAGGAGAGGAAATAGCATCAGCTTCAGGAAAGACTATTAGAAAGAACTGTAACACTATTCAATGTTACTGTTAGGGGATTAACACTTCAGTAGTTTAAGCACATTCAAGAGCAATGGATATCGATAGAACAATTAAGAGCAAAAACCTGCCCCAAACTACACAGTGCCCATTTGACAAGGAATATTGTTCTTGTTGAGCCCACATAAAATGACAATATAACCTTTACTGTATATGGAAGGCACAAATATTAAAACTATATTGCTTGATACTTATCTGTTCAAATACAGGCAGCAAAGAAAATACAAGAAGAAAAATCTGCATCAAGTACCAGTGGTTTATCTGCCAGTGCTCCTAGATAATACTTCATGATAAAAACAACAACCTCAGTCTTGGTTGGTTAATGTACTACTTCAAATGAGATTGCACTAAAATTAGGACAAACTTCCATCATCAGGCATGCATCAAACAGCACAAGGTAAATTAGGTCCATTTAGACATCAGAGTCTTCCATCAGAAGGAAAGACAAGCTCAGCCAAGTCTCTCTTGTAACAAAGTTTTCAATGCATTTAGATAAAACATTTCTAAATTGACTGGAATTTCAAAGGAGCTGTTTGAAGTGTTGGTATTGCTATTTACAAGCTTTCCTACAAAGTCTGATTTTCCATCCAAGTCCACAGAGCAGAAATACATGATGTACATACACAGATATAAAGGTGGACTTATACAGACTAACCAGTTTGAAGATATGACTTATAAGGGTTATATAGATTCCTAGTGTGTTCAGAAGGCCCCATTTTGCAAAAGGCAGCAGTTCCCACTTCCTTTGTTACACCAAGAGTGCTCATATTTAATGCAAAATTAACATCTATATTGTTTGCAAAAGATTTAATAATCACATCACCAAAGGATCAAAATACTCACTATTTGCAGAGATATTAAGGAAATTAAAATCTGCACAATTCATCCAGGAAATGGTTTTCAGCTTTAATTATCAATCTATCAGTATATCACACTGCTATTGACAGAGGGGGAAAAAAAGCCCTTAAAAATAAAACAAAACAAACTCAACCAAGCAGTAGATTTCCTGTGGTGTTGTTAATAATCCCTCTTAAATTTCTAAAGAAAGAGACTGAATTGTAACTCATCTTAGGTTTCATTTCAGTCTCAAGACATGTAAGACTGACACACAGGCACTCATTTGCCATGTCAGACAAATATACCACCCACGGGTGGATTTCAGTCTACAGCCACAAATTCATGTGTATGGTTTGGAACACACTTGATTGGTTTCACTGGCAACAAATAGTTTTTTAGAAATCAGTCAAAATCATGAGTGAGGCAGCAGAGCTGAAGCTACACCTCATACAATCAACAGTCAAAGCCAGGTACTAAGTCCCTCAGTTGTGTCCCCTCCTACAGAGGCACCAGCCGTGTTCCTTGCAGTGCAAGCAGGCTGATGATCACAGCTGTTCTGGGTCAGTAAATGTGGTATTGGGAAGTTAGGTTAGGAGGTATAAATTGATTTTGGTTTCTGTCTCATACGTGTTATTCAGAGCAATCTTTGCTCAATGAGTAAATTACACCTATTCAAGAAATGCAGAGAAGTTTGTTTTGTTACCTGCTAAAAGCTTTGTATGCTTTTTCAAGTCAAGGCAGCATTCAGCAGACACCAACATATGAAAATCAAAAGTTTTAATTCCCTATTTTCCAAATGCACCTACTCAGAGATTCACATGAAGTATTAAGTGTGCAGTAAATAACAGCTCTATAATGAGACACATTAAAAATGTTACGTGCACACAAATAACAGACATCCTTTGCAACGACACTCCACATAAGATGAAGAACAAGTTTCCACAGATGACAATACTGCTTCTGTACACAGAAAACGCCTGCAGCAGACACTAAGAAATCTGTGACTATTCACCCTAGCAGAAGCAGAAGTGCAATAATAAGCCCACCATAGCATCAATTAGCTTCTCCCACTTCGGCGTGATGAAGTACCAGATTCCAGCTCCAGCTCCGGGCAGAGTTACACCTCTTATAAGAAGGATGATGAGAACTACATAGGGAAAGGTAGCTGTAAAGTACACCACCTGGACAGAGAAGAAAATAATAATAATAAAAATATTGAAAGGTCTTATCCAGATCCATGAGAAGAGGGGAGAGGGGAATACAACTGTTACATTATTGCCTGAAGAAAGCAATTGCTCAGGCTCAGAGACAATAGCCAGGGGATGCACTAGGAAGACAACAGGTTTATTTCTCAGGAAATCTGAATTTTTACAGCTCTTCTTGCTGCTGGAAACAGGAATAATATCAATAGCAATAGAGTCAAGAGCTGGGATTCTAGGCAGAGAGGGAAAGAAAAAGCAGAAAAGAAAGCCTGGAGAGGAACAATAGGAATTTGCAGCTAAATAAAAATATCACTTTTAATCCTTGCCCAGAGCAAGCTAACACAGTTCAATGGAAATTAAATGAACAATGCTATTCAATACCACTTATGGTTCTGATATTTTCTGTATACTTCTCTATATGCAAGTAAGCCTAAAGAATTTGTATTGTTGTTTTTCTCTCTTAAGAGAGAACTACATAACACCATGACAATATGTATGGTCCCAATGCTAAAAATAAATCAGTGGAATGGTCCAGATGGATCTAACCACCATCATATCTAAATACACAGCAGAGGTTGTGTGTTTAATGTCTTAATAATTAGCTAGTCAATAATTATCAGAGCAGAGCTCTCTCTGGTCAATTGAGATGTCTAGAATATAGCCAGTTGAAGTGTACACTCTCTCCAAAAAGCATTTCAAATCCTTCTCATGTTAGCCTCTGAATCTTTCAGGAATCCGTCCTCTGAGCTAGTGTGACTTTTGAAACTGCTTTCCCAACATTCTCTTTGCCATTTCAAGAAGTGTTTCAGGAAGTTGCCCTGATGAATTTTTGTGCAGTGAATATATTGAACTCATCTATTCATAAATAAAGGTGTTCTATCCCTGACACCAAGTCAGTAATTTTCATGGCCACTAAGACTCATGTAAAAAAATATCAATTGCCACATCCAAACCTAAGTTATTCTCCTGTACATAATTTGTTTCTTTTCTCTGGCCTTTCATGAAATATTTAACCTATCACACCAAGGAGGGGGGGAATAAATCCCAGCTTTTCCCTGGCACTCTGAGTCTCAAGATTTTCTAATTCTCAAGCTACCTCCCAGCAGATGTTGTCAGCTTCTAGATGCACAGGGATGGCTTGGAATCAGACACCCTGTGCCCAGATGTAGAAAAGTCACTTCTATCTCTGAATATCCTCTATCTTTATCCCTGGAAATATCTACTTACTTTGCTCCAGTTTTTTTATCTTTTCAGCCTACTCTTTATAAATAACCTAGGTTTATGCTATGTCATTTCAACCTGTGTGCTAACTGCAGTGCCATCCATGTAGAAGCCTCAGATATTGTATTCCTGCAGGATTTAAAAAAAAACAACAACCACACACAAACCCATTTCTCTCTGCTCAGATTGCTGCCTGGACAATTTGTGTGCCTGTACTTCCATACCAATGAAAGGACAGGTTCCTTCTTGACAGAGCTGCCAGTTAGGATGCATGGCAGTAAACTGAAGATCTGAAGGGCAAGGGAGAGAATGATGTGTGAGATGTCAGAGAAACAGATCAAGGAGCTGGGTTACCGCAGAGAGGAGCTTTAGAAAGATAGCACACAAATATTTGGGAAAAGAGGATACACACTGTCACTACTCACACTCAACATAGAGCAAGTTCAGTTCTGATTCGAAAGTGTGTTATTTAACATCCTAATTTACAACACAATTTCCATGACTACAGAAAAATGAGATGATTGCAGAATTTTAATGAACTGCACACAGAATAGGGAAGGCTGCTTCTTTTGCCATCCAACTTCTGACCACAGTGTGATGGCTATTTTTAATTTTACTGAAGATTAGGGAACAAGTGCTGTACCAAAATTATCATTTTTTTTTATGTTTTGGCTAGACAGGAAAACACAGACAGGACAAAGGCATTACATTAATACTTAGCCATTTACTGAAGATATTTTTCAGTAATTCTCTGCCATAAGCAAGAGTGTGATTCCCTTGAAGTATCATGCTGCTTTCTTACAAGAGTACAATCACAAATATTTTTCTTACTTTTCCTGATGACTTGATTCCTTTAGCAAGAGAGGCATACACAATCACCCAAGCTAAGAAAAGAGATAGTGCCAAGGGCCATCTAATCTCACCAGGATATTCAATCCCTGCTGAAATCTTCAATACAAAGTACCTAAAAATAAAAACTAAATTTTAAAAATATTAAAAAAAAACAACAAAACAAATGACAGAACTGCAGGCAGTCATTCAATGCAAATTCCTACAGCATTTTGTTTTGCTTCAGCCTTCTCAGCAGTTTCTCTAGAATGTTCCAGTGATTCTCATCATGTATTATTTTATTTATCTGCATTGCAGTAGTAGATAAAAATGCCAGGCAAGAGCCAACCCCTAGTTGTGCTAAGCACCATAGGACAGAACATAAGTAACCCAGCATTTGAAATGTAGTTTTCATTATTTCTACGCATAAAAAAAATCAGCACCATTTGCTGCCCTTAACTATTGTATTTCTAGCCTTCCTCCTTGATGTCTGTTCCAGTGAATTTTAGAGGAAGATTAACCTAATGTCTCTAAACAAAGATCTTACTTGAAGTATTCTTCACTTCCACTGACAAACGTTTTGTTTCCTTCACTGGTGAAGTTAACCATAGTCAAGTTTGGATAGGCACTCATACAAAAAGTAGAGTTCTTGATTTGTATTTTTGGGTGGTCACCAATAATGCAGGAATCTAGAAAGAAGAAGAAAAAAAAAAAGGATAAAAATAACTTCTCTATTTGTTTTCCAGATTGGATGTAAAATGACAGCAAAAAGCATTAGATCACACGCATTATTTTCACTTTTATTCTGTGTTAGAATTCTGGAACACCTTGCTTACAGAGCTATAAGGCTCTGAGAGAAATGAGTCTTAAAATATCTCATCATTTTCCCCTTTTATCCCAAATGTCTAAGGCACAAAAAAATTTTTAAAAAGTGGAAGACCTCCTGCCCACTCCCGGGGAGCGCTCCCTCCCTTCCCAGGGGTTACCCCGATGGGGCAGGGGCCGCAGTGCACCCCCAGGATGGGACTGGGGAGCGCTGGGGAAGCACCGGGGAACCGCTTCCAGCCCGAACAGCCCCAGTCCCCGGAGCAACGCCGGGAGTGGAGAAGCCGCACCCCGGTGCCGGGGGCTGACAGCAGGTCCAGGAGGGTGCTTGCTCCCTTGGTTCCCCCCCTTTCCATTCCATTGCATGGTTTGGGCCGCTTTGCAAAAACAGGTTTCCGTTTTATTCGTTAAAAATAAGCCTCATTTAGGCTTTTTAGTGTTACAGTGGAAAAATCTCATTTATCCTTGATGAGGAAAAAGGTAAATAAAAGGGGGCGGAACAGCCCATAGGATGCAGATCACTTCAAAGTGTCCTGAGAAGCAACGGCTCCTGCATGCCGGGAGCCAAGCCCTGCCACGGGATTCCGCAGTCTCCACTGGCATCTCCCAGGGGCGCAGCTGAGCTGGAGAAAGCTCTAGAAACCCACCACGGCCACG
>VWZY01011029.1:158371-209717 GCA_013399075.1 Chloroceryle aenea
ACAAAACACCAACAAAAAAATCATAAGTGCTACACAAGCTTGCTAGCACAGGAAAAAAAAAATGCATCCCTAGGTCTATACTGACCCACTGACAAGTAACAGAAGTCTGATTGTGTGCTCTACAGTACACCCGATACAGGTGCTCTCTGTGGTTTAATAGTTTTATAGTTTATAGCTCAAAATAGCTTATTTTGGTTCTGACTTCTACCATCAGCAAAACTCTAAGTGACAGATCCCATCGCTTACGTTTGTGCAACAAAATCGTCCATCGGGCAGGGCTGCAGCTGGTGAGTGAAGATACCTCTCAGCACAAGAGCCCTATCACTAAAGATGTTTAAGCCCAAACTATATTTTTTCAGCCTGTAACTTGATTTTTTGGAAAGGATTTGATCACACCCAAAGATTTCACGGAATCTCCTACATACATAATCAGAACATCTACTTAAAGCCCCAAATGATCCATGGCAATGAACTTGTCAGATGAAGAACTACCCTGCCTTTCAATTCAATTTGGTGTCCTCTCCTTCTTTGAATATTAAATTGACTGAAAGAGTTCCTGAAGGTAGACAGCATCAAGATCTTTCAGGTTTCCTTCTTTTCCTCCCATGGAAGAACTTCACGAAGCTCACAGTGAGTCAAGTAAAAACATGGCACTCAAAGCACTATTATGACCTCCAAAAAATTTAAGAGTCTTATGAAAGATCTCTCTGGAATTGTTTCAAAGAGAGCTGCTAGAAAGCTGCAGTGGGTGTGGGTTAAAGACACCTTAACTACCCAATTGCCTGTGAGAAGCATCTTTACAAACCCCCTTCACTGAAATAACTACAGGCTTCTAAGTGTTAGTCACATGTGCCTTCACTCTTACCCAACAGGAAGCTTTGACAGTGTTCTTCATGGTAAGGGTGTCCTCATCTGAGGCTGACAATTTAAACATTAGGTAGTTTTCCACTCCAGTTTAGACTGGTTTTGCTGTATGAGCCCTATCCCCTTGAAGTCGAAGAACTTGCAAAGGAGGGGACAAAGAACAGCACAAGGTCAGTTTTCCTGTCTAGAAACAGCACTACTATCTTTCAGTGAGATAAAACAGCCACAAGAAGAGATTCTCTCAATGTAGGGCCTGAAATACACACTGGAGTGTCTCCAGAAAATCACCAGGATGATTCTAAACTGCAGATTTCAAAAGATACAGCGAGATTTAATGTGACCTCAACACTCAAGTTTTCACAATTACTAGATTTTGAAAGCAAGCATCATTTTTTGAGGTATCACTTGCAAGTAAACAAGTGACAGCCTCACAACTTCAGTCCCTAGTCNTGCTGCAGCTGTAAACAAGCAAAACAGGCACTAAAATCTCAATTAGGAACCAAATTATCCAACTGGGATGCAGAATATTCAAGTATTTCAGTATGAGATCTAAACATTCAGATAGATTAATTGTGCCAGTGTAGTTTTCCTGCTTTTAGCAAAGCTCTCTAGGTAGAGAAATTGACATTTTTCAGTTTGTCAGTTTACAAACAGCCATTCAATTATGGAGACTGGGGAGTTAAAAATAATCAAGGATTTTACAGGGGCTTAGTCATGTGAGTTCTACTTCAGTTTTATTGTGCTAGACCCTTTTAGCACCATAGAAAAACAAATCAAGGTTTTATTTCCACTGCAAGGCAATATCAAGAACACAAAATGCTGACAATATGCTAGTTTATTGCTAATAGACTTTGCCTGTATAGAGATCTGGGGTTTAACTTAATGCACTATTACTGAAAAGATTCTGTGGGTCCTTCAAAATTTTTTTGGGGGAGCAATTTATTTCTTTAGTAAATGCTTGAGACAACCAAATGAGAACAATATTCTGTGTATAATATTTTGTTTATGAAACATAGCAGGATTATTTTAACAAACGACTAAAGGAAAAGACATTTGGACCATTACTAAAAAGAGATAGTGCTTTTGCACCTCAATTTCAATTTTCAAAATAAAGACATTTTCAAGCCTTCTACTCTATAGGGAGTCTACAATACATTACTCTTTTGTCTGAGAAAATCCAGTTTTTCTAGCAATAAAATATCATCTGGCTGCTTTCTCCAGTTTCTTTTACTGCTTGCTAAGCAGTTAGAGCATATCCAACATGCTGACACCATTCTGTTTTACTTCATTATACATCAGCTTCAAGTCTCTTGTCACAGTCTGTGAGGAGGAAAACTAGCTTTTCAGAATACCTGAGTAGTGAGACACTATCCCCCGCTCACACGGACTCTAAACCAAATCAACAGAAATTATCCATTGAAACTGGATACAAAGCTGTCTACCACAGTGTGGTATCAAGCTGAAATTCAGTGGCAAATCACAAGTATTAATTAGGTACCATTTTTATCGCCTCACTTTCCAGATCTTTGGACCTAGACAAAACCTCTCCAGTTTCACCCCAGAGAATCTGCATGTGTAGTGCAGGCTGCAGCAGGAGCGGCCAAGGAGGGAGGATGAGCTGCGAGCACCATCCTTTGGCTTGTAATGCTTGATTCTGGTATCACGAGAACAGATCAAAACATTCTGTCTTTTTTATGGCTGAGAAAACAGATCTATTTCTACAACAAATAGCCTGGCACCAAGCAGCTGAGAAAATGAGCTGGTTCACACTGCAGAACAAAACAATTTTACCATGGTATAAAGAAGCCTTTTCCTGTTCAGTACCCAACATCTTCAGATTATCTGTAAGCTCAACTGCTTTTACAGAACAAATCCAAATGCAATCAGTGCTTTATAACCGCTTTAGGCACCCCCCCAAAAGCTATAAAGCATCTGATAGAGAGTTTAGGTCAGCCTTACTGTTTTACTCAGAATTAGAAATCTGAGGGAATAGTCATTTTTTTTTTTACTGGGGGAAAAAAAACCCAACCCACTACTCTGTCTGGAACGTGCTTTCAAAATAATAGTAATAAAAAACCCCAACTACATCTCAGGTGAGTTTTATATCATCGAATTCCTCTTTCAAAATCTATTAAAATACTGAAAGCAAATGCCACCATGGGTACACTGGTCAGACTACTGCATGACTCACATCATGTTATTTCTATTTATTTTCCAATATTTACTAAAAAAAGAATTTGTCCTGACTCAAANTCTGCATGTGTAGTGCAGGCTGCAGCAGGAGCGGCCAAGGAGGGAGGATGAGCTGCGAGCACCATCCTTTGGCTTGTAATGCTTGATTCTGGTATCACGAGAACAGATCAAAACATTCTGTCTTTTTTATGGCTGAGAAAACAGATCTATTTCTACAACAAATAGCCTGGCACCAAGCAGCTGAGAAAATGAGCTGGTTCACACTGCAGAACAAAACAATTTTACCATGGTATAAAGAAGCCTTTTCCTGTTCAGTACCCAACATCTTCAGATTATCTGTAAGCTCAACTGCTTTTACAGAACAAATCCAAATGCAATCAGTGCTTTATAACCGCTTCAGGCACCCCCCCAAAAGCTATAAAGCATCTGATAGAGAGTTTAGGTCAGCCTTACTGTTTTACTCAGAATTAGAAATCTGAGGGAATAGTTGTTTGTTTTTTTTTACTGGGGGAAAAAAAAAAAAACAACCCACTACTCTGTTTGGAACGTGCTTTCAAAATAATAATAATAAAAAACCCCAACTACATCTCAGGTGAGTTTTATACCATCAAATTCCTCTTTCAAAATCTATTAAAATACTGAAAGCAAATGCCACCATGGGTACACTGGTCAGACTACTGCATGACTCACATCATGTTATTTCTATTTATTTTCCAATATTTACTAAAAAAAGAATTTGTCCTGACTCAAACAAGGTTGCAGATGACAGCAAGCTGGGCAGGAGTGTTGATCTGCCTGAGGGTAGGATCAATCTATATGAGGGATCTGGCCAGGATGGATCAATGGGTGGAGGGCAATTGTATGAGGTTTGACAGGGACAAATGCTGTGTCCTGCACTTGGGTCAAAACAACCCCCTGCAGTGCTTCAGGCTGGGGGAAGAGTGGCTGGAAACTGCCCAGCAGAAAAGGACCTGAGGGTGCTGATCAACAACCATCTGAATGAGAGACAGCATGTGCCCAGGTGGTCAAGGCCAACAGAATCCTGGCTTTTATCATCACTAGTGTGGCCAGCAGGATGAAGACAGGGACTGTCCCCTTGGACTCAGCACTGGTGAGGCTGCAGCTTGAATCCTGGGTTCAGTTTTGGAGCCCTCACTCCCAGAAGGACATTGAGGGGCTGGAGCATGTCCAGAGAAGGACAATGGAGTTGGGAAGAGTCTAGAGCACAAGTCTTGTGAGGAGCGGCTGCGGGAAGCAGGTTAGTTCAGACTGAAGAGAAAAGGAGGCTGAAGGGAGACCTTGATCTCTACAGCTGTCTGAAAGGAGGTTGTAGGCAGGTGGGTGTCAGTCTCTTCTCCCAGGTAACAAGTAATAGGATGAGAAGAAACAGCCTAAAATTGCATCAGGTGAGGTTTAGATTGGACAATGGGGAAAATTTCTTCCCCAAAAAAGGTTGTCAAGCCCTGGACAAGGTTGTCCAGGGCAGAAGTAGAGTCTTCATTCCTGGAGGGATTCAAATGCCATGTAGATGTGGTGCTGAGGACTATGGTTTAATGGTGGTCTTGACTATGCTGGGTTAATGGTAGGACTTGATCATCTTAAAGATCTTTTTCAAACAAAATGATTCTATTAATACATTTAATCACAAGTGAGTCTTCATTGTTGTACCTCCCAGTGCCATACACGCATTTCTTTCTCTAAGAATTTATACAGAGGATTGATTTATGTTGGTAAACACAAGCATGGGCATAAAAGCTGAAGTCTTCAAATGATGCAAATGTGTTTATAATACAGGTACTTTTTTCTGCAGTTAACTTCCACTGAGATAAGTCTAAAGGCAAAACATTTCCCCAAAAGCTAAGTACTCTTGGAGTTGAGCTCAGTTCAACATGCCAGACAGAAATAATACATGGTGAAATGGTAACAAGCTGTCCTAATCCATTAGGAAGCAACAGAGGAGAAACAGCTGGAAACGCAACTTTACATATCCTGCAAAACAAGCTGACCAGTTTGTGTAGCTGGCAAAACAGAAAGCAGAAGACGGAAGAAATCAAAGAATATGGTTAGCCACAGATTACCAAGATTAATATTTAAGTCACTATTTCTACAAAGGAAAAAAAATAAAAGGGAAGATAGGAAAAATTTGTACTTAAAGCAACATCATGGCTTGAGGAAAAAAAGATTTTTGTAACACTGAAGAAGAATCAAAGCCTGAGAGAATAGTTGTTTGTGTTTAAAAAAAAAAAAATCACCTAAATTAAGAAACATTCCTATGTAAATATCAGGAAACACCTGATTCCTGATGGGCTTATGTCACCCATGAGCAACAAATATCCCACAGAAATTTAAAAGCTGTGATTCCAAAGGAAATTACATCAAGAGTCTGTCTCAGAACCTTCTCTAACAGTAGAAATAACAGGTAGAGAATCCCAGATTAAGTGGTAATTTTATATAAAATATAAAACCATACAGAATGGGTAAAAGGATGGGAAAAGGGAACTTAATTACAAAGAGAAGGAGATGGGCAGAAAGAGAAGAATAGGTGTAACGATATTGTTACAGGAATAATTTTGAGAAATTAGAGCCAATAAAGAGAAAGGAAGGGGTTATGGCAAAACTGTTATTGAAGGTCAACTAGGTTGTGTTCACTGCTTCAAATCACACCCTGTCTGCAGTTGTCTTCAGAAAGTCACTGCACTTAGAGCAGAACTCTAGAGCCAGGTCCCTCTCCCAGTAATTTCACACATTTGGTAAATGTCAAATGATCTATGCAATATTGAATAATGTGCATATTCTAACAAATGTCACTGCACTTAAAAAACTTACACTTCACGCTATGACATTGAAATTTAATGAGTTGCAACAAGGAGACCTTAGTCAGCCTTGTCTAAAAAGAGAAACTGAACAGAAGACAAGCCAAGTAGAAATATGCCATTGCATCCCAAGAAGTGACAGGACCCAAGAATATGCAAATAACAACTGTTTAAGAATAAAAAGTCAATCAAAGCATGAAAGAGAGTTATGATTTGTCAGGTAACATAGACCATAACACTTTCAGGAAAGAAGCCCCTGGTAAAATGTTTGCCATGGCTGATAGCTGGAGGAGGTACCTGTAAGAGCAGCTTAACTGAGTGAAGTTGCTGCTTTTGCAATTGTATGTTCATAATTAGGTCTGTTAAGTGACAACATTCCACCTGCATCAGTACTTCTCTACAGCATCTCTACACCTCCTGATCTTGTGGTTGGATTTTTTAAATTTTTTTTTCAGCATCCACTTAAGTTTTTGTATGCTTTTCCCCAACAGGTCCAAACAGTTCATGTTCTGTTCAGGTTGGGGCCATGTATTACCATGAGTTTATTAATCAACCAGCAGAAATGAGCCCCATTCTGAGGTTCCTCCTAGCCTGCAAAGAAAAATGTCCCTTAAAGATGACCAATTCACCACTAGGTAGGAGTTCGACAGCAGTAAATAGATATTTAGTGGTTAAGTGGAAAAAAGAACAAAACCAAACCAACAACAAGCCCAAAGCAACAACAAAAACCCCCAGCATAAAAATGTAACTATTTTCTTTGATTATATGACAACTAGAAGAGTCTGAAAGAAGGTGCAGGTCTACAGGAGTAAGAGGGTGAGACTTTAAATTCTTGACCTTTTGTATGACTATCTTCTTGCCTGACTACCCTGCGATGGCCACAGACACTTTTCTGTGCCTATAAACAAGGAATATTTGACTACTTGCATAGAAACGCATTTACAAGACTTCTCCAATAGAGCTAATTAAGCCCAGTAAAAAACATCACTTTAGTCTTCAAAAGCATACTTCAACAATTTATCATCTGAATTTTGAGTTATTCCCTGATGACAACAAAAGCCTTTTTACTTGCAGCAAATTCAAGGTGAAACACATTACAATACTTAGCTACTCTAAAAACAATTTAAAAAAAATCAGTGTATCAAAATAACATCTTCCATACTTCAATGGATTAAGCCCATGGCTGTGAGTTCTTTGAAACTGTTTTCAATTAACAGAGTAATCCCACAGTGCCAGATACACCACCGTGCATACATTCATGATTCATTTAACAAATACAGCACAGTTCAGGAGTGCTGTGCAATCACTTGACAAATATGATACTTATGAATATTAGTAACGTTATAATGAAGAGAACATTAACAGCAGTGTTCTGGTCTTACACATTTCTGCCTCAGAAATGCTTTGATGCAGAAGTTCTGTCATCAAAATTACCATGTGGAGCTGTGCAAGTGTAAGACATATACCCACTTACAATATACCTATGCAGACATTTGTATCTATTTTTATACAGATGGATATTTCCCAGTGCTTTGCTGAGACAAAAAATGTCTTAAAAGCTTACAAGTTTACTTACTAGTTGCTTTTAACACATAATTTAAAAAGTATTTTAGATTTAAATTTCATGCCAACAGCAGCGTAACTCGACCATCATTGCACCCCAACTGAATTTGAAACATACCTGCTTCTACAGGGATTGGCTTCTCCAGGAGAAAAACTGTCTGTTTCCAGTGCGTTTTGGTACACTGGGGACCAGTTGAAAACAAGACCTGCAATGGAATAGTTCAAGAGTTTGATTAAGAACAACATTTTTGATATCACATCACATCAATCAATTACCAGCCACATGCACGTATGAAGTGTTTGCTACAGCAAAGCGGCCTCACTGCCAAACACCTCGAGGCAGGAAAAAAATACAAACACATCCTCATCTCTCAAAGACATTTTTAAAATGCATAACCCCAAATACTCACCTTGTTGTGACAGTTCTTTTCAAAAAAAATATCAAAATAACCAGCAACTGCCTATAAAAAAAAGAGGAAAAAAGAAATATGATAAAGGAATAATAGTGACACTCAGGAAGACATCCACTGTTAATATATGCATTTATTTGGATTGTTACTCCTTTACAAGCCATTACTAAGAGGAAAAAGCTTAGATTTAAGCTACGTGAAAAAAAAAATAATCTGCTGTCATCACATCTTTGTTATACCTATGAATATTTGGCCCCCTGTAACAGTGTTTTATTTCTACCAAATTTCAGCCCGAGTTTCCAAAATAACTGCCACACTCTGATTGCAGATAGAACTACGTATGGGAAAAGAGACTTCCAGATGTGCACATCCACAAGGATAATGCTCAGTCCTTGTCCTCTACAGCTCCCACAACCCTCCCTACAGGCACACACAGCACAAGGGAGCCTGCACGACGTGTTCACTCTCTGCGTGGCTTAACACAGGTTTCCACTGAAGCTGCCTGTGAGCAGAGGGAGAGCATAACCAGGAAGGGAATATTTTTCTTCCTCTACTACATACAGAGATAAGGAAAGATTCAGGAATGCCTCATGCTGGCCTTTCCAGCAGGCATAATTTATTACTGGGACTTTTCTTCCAGCTGCAAGGGGAAAGGAAAGAGAAAATCTCTGCACACAAAAACTGTACACTGACACTGTTATTTACACTGGTGTGTAATACTGGGATGGGTTGGTTTTTTTGTCAAAAAAAGCCTTGTTAGAGTCCCAGAAATTCAAGGAATACAAGTAATGAGCTTGAAGATGCTGACAAAAGACCACTCCAGTTTCACCTCTGAAATCCTAACCACGCTCACTTTTGTTTCTGTCTGTCTCCTATGAAAAGGCTAAAGCAAATTGGACAGTTTTGCTTTTCTATTACAGGTCAGCCTGAAGAAATGACCCAGAATACAGCTTTTGAGGATCTCCAACTATGGTAGCTGAGGACACTCTATCCCTACAACAGCAGGGAGGGCTCCTCTCCATGTCAGCTAGAGTACCTTCACATAGGTAGGTACTGGTTCCCAAGCCCACTGGATGAAAACTCACTGCCAACAACTGATGAGAATGTTCCTCTCAAGAGCACCAGCGTTTTTCTCCTACTCTAAGTCTAGGAAAACTGCTTGTTCTGAACAGTTACTAAGGACACACATGCTTGCAGAATTCAGCTATCTAACCAAATGGCAGAGAGCTTTATCAGCATGAAACGTGAGATCTGAAAAGTAGATAAACCACTCCACTATTTTACCTCTGTAGTCTAAACACTGAGCACATTTCATCAACATGGTGGTGAACACAATGTCTGAAAGCAAGTTAACTTGACTTTAATGTACCTCATCTGTAGCTTTTCAACTGAGATAAGCCTACAAAGTTCCAAATTCCAATGTGGACAAATATTCTTTAAAAAAATGCATCTAGGGGACACTGAAGAACCTGCATGATCAGTGAGCACCAGATGCTAGAAACAGTGACTCTTCCACACCTTAAGTCAAATCCTATCACTCAATGCTAAGAAACTAATTCCCAAGTGAATTACAGCCTTGTCTTTAATATGCCTTTTTGAGTAAAGATTGAGAAGGTTTTGACAAAGTTTTATTGACTCATGAGAGTACTTTTATTGATGCACAACCTTTTCTGGACATTAGTCAGAGATCTACTAAGTCACAGAAATATTTTTCAATCATCAGGTCAATACTGTTGATATGGCTACAAATAAGATGTAGGATATGACTACTGGAGAAAGGAAAACAAAGTTGCAACAACAAAAATACATTAACAATTGAAGTGGAAAAATCTGGCTTCGAGAGAAAATGAGACAATCAAGCTATATTTTGGACCAGAAAGCTAAAAGCTCCAAGCAGACATATCTGAAAGAGGATAGAGTCAAGTAGGGTTTGGTCTCTTCTCCCAAGCTACAAGTGATATGACAAAAGGAAATGGGTTCATGTTGTGCCAGGTCAGGTTTAGGTTGGACATCAGAAACAATTTCTTCTCCAAAGGGGTTGTCATGGGCTGGCCCAGGCTTCCCAGGGCAGTCAGTGGAGTTCCTACCCCCAGAGAAGTTTCAAAGCCATGGAGATGTGGTGCTGAGGTACATGATTTAGCAGTACCCTGGCAGTGCTGGGGTAATGGCTGGACTCAATGATCTTGAAGGTCTTTTGCAACCTAAATGATCCAATGGCAAAGTATTGGAGGATTCAAAGCTGCAATATAGTTCTAGTTATTTATCCTTTCGATGTTTCATGAAAAGCTTTACAGAAACATCAGAATTTCTCCTTCTACATGAAGCAGTGGGAAGTCTTCCTTGAAAAAGACACGAAAAACTAAAATCTCTCAACTGCACTACAGAATCTTATTTCAATCCTCCCAAATGCAAGTGCTAAAAACCCCTAAACCAGTCCATCCCTTTAAGGTATTCTTAACATAAGGCTTGCACTACTACAGAAATTATCTGGTACCCCATGTTACTGTCTTGGGAAAAGAAAGTCAGAAGTACTCACAGATGGTGCTTTCCACAATTTTATCTACAATCACTAGTTCATTATATTTAGGATGAAAATCTCACAAATCTGAAACCCTACACAAATCTATGCTGAAGCACCTGATAATATAAAGCTAGCCATAAATTGCAGGTTTGGTTACTCTCTTTTTAGGAATTTACATATTTCCTTAATTTTCTTTTCCCCTTGAAGCTTTTTCTTCTTCATTACTTGTTGCTGAAATGCACAATACATGGCTTTTATATTTAAGTACTTTACAGTGAAATAATTCTGTAAAAGTGAAGTTCATAACATTTTCATTTCACTTTTGAACACTACCACAAATTGCAGTAGCTAGAACAGTAAATCACACTTTTTTACTAAATATGCAATACTACAAAGACAGACATTTCCAGTGTTTACAGCATGAATGAAGTCATCCCCTCTTGTAAAATTTAACACGTGGAGGTAAGCAGAAAAATATAGGGAAAAAAATTATCATTTAGAATGAGCATATTAAGCAACCACAGACACAAGCATATTAAAATATAGGTCTGGTCAGACTTTTATTCAAGTTGGCATCTTTTTTTTTTCACAAGTCAAACTACAAAGAAGGAACAAGCAAATATTGCCCCCATAAATCCTAGATGATATTTTACAACTAATGCCTTGGGTGCTTTGTTTGTTTGCTTGGTTTTGTACTTTTTTTTTCCTTTTTTTAAACCATAACAGTTATTTCTTCCATTGCAGTTTCCCTCATCTTTTTGCTCTACTTTTGACAGCTCATTTACAACTTCACCAATGACTAATCAGCAAGGATTTAAGCCCTCTCTGGAAGAATCTTTAAAGTGCCAGTCTCTTGAATACCACGACAGAGGAAAACAAAAATAATGACTTTCTAACTGGCAATAAATAACTGCAACTCTAGCCTGACACATGCTCTAGCCTCAAAGGATGTTAAATATTAGGACACTCTTCCTGTTCTCAAATAAATTGCCAGTAGAAAAGCTGAAGTATGAGGACAAAACCTCCACCCCAGAACAAAGTCTCCGTATTTCCTCAGGGAGAATCAAAGAAATATTTAGGAATAGATGTATATGAAAGCATGTCCAAGAGGTCAACGAAGCTGAAGGGTCCAGAGCACAGGTATTGTGAGGAGCAGCTGAGGGCCCTGGGACTGTTCAGCCTGGAGAAAAGCAAGATCAGGAGAGACCTCCTCACTCTGAATTACTACCTGAAAAGAGGTTGTAGACATATGTGGCTTGGTCTCCTCTTGGTGTCTTCTTGGTCTCTTGGTCTCTTCTCCCAAGGAAAAGGTAACAGGAAAAGAGGAAATGGCCTCAAGTTGTGCCAGGGGTGGTTTAGGCTGGACATTGGGAAAAATTTCTTCCCCTAACAGGCTTGTCAAGGACTGGCCCAGGCTGCCTAGGGCAGGTAGGAAGTCTGTCCCTTGAGGGGGATTTAGAAAGATGTGTAGATGTGGTGCTGTAGGACGCAGTTTAGTGGTGACCTGACAGTGCTGGCTTAATGGTTGGACTTGATGATCATAAAGGTCTTTTACAACCAAAATGATTCTATACTGAAATTGCAAAGTATCATCCTGTAAAGGTCAACAAAGTCTACCCAACTAAGAATAACATATTCCTGAAATTACAATAGCAGCCACTAATTTCTACCTGATTTTGTCAAACCCAAGTTCTTTTAGAAGAGCTAATGCACAGCAGCCTACGGTCTCATCCATCACAAAGGGTTTAAGGTGTTCATGCAAACATATGAGAAAACTGTAAATAAAACTGTAAAAAAAAAATCCCAGTAAGATTCACTTGTCTTTGACACATTTTTTTCTCCTTCCTGGACAAATTATTTTTAGGCTATTTTTTTTTTCTCTGTTTATTCATGCAATACGTACCAAATATACTAAGATCACAAAAGGCTTTAACATATGTAACCGATTAATAGTAGTACATATTTTTTTTATACTCCTCCATGTAGAGCCCTTAGCTGAAATAGGAAGAGGAGTCTAAATTTTAATTCAAATATATCTGAATGCTAAGAATTCTAAAGAAAATGTCTGGCTGTACATGCAGCATTTTATCAGGATAAAACAAATGAGACTGCTCGACTCCTTAGGAGAACTCATAAACGCAACCTTACCAATTCACTTAGGAGCAAGGAAATTAAAAATTATCATCACTGCTATCAGCTACAGTGAGTAATTTATCATTCTTGCTCTTCACTAGTATCATGTTCCAACAGTGAGTGGCTACAACAAATACAATTAGACAGCTGGCCACAGAAGTGGGAGATAATGTGCTTTTGATGGAGTTTATCCAAGCATGGAGATGGAATGTTTGTCATCTGCCCAGCAGAGTTGCTGTGTTTTGATCAGAGAGAAAAGAAACCCCTTGCTATTAAAACACAACAATTTTGTGGTTTAAAAAGACAAAGAATCTGGAGATGACTGTAGAAGAGGCTACCAATAACCAAATAGATCAGAAGAATAAATCTGGCTTCATAAAATGCTAGAATACTCTTCTCTTTAAAAAGAAATTGGACATTCAAGATGTGTTACACTGTGGTACTCAAAGCCATATTTCCAACTTTTAGCTTAAAAAATTTAGTTTCTCACCTAGGCTTGGAATGAAAGACAAGCTTATACTTACTGTTAGCTCCTAAGTTAAAGACTGAGCATTAAGAAATGAAACTGTCTAACATTTAAGAAGATTTTAACAAGAAAAGATTTTTCCTCAGTCATTTTTCTCCAGTCACCTCAACTTCCTATTCCCTCCCAAAGGTTTTAACACGTCAGTCACGTCCTCTGGTTCATTATCCTTCTTTCACCCCCTTCCCCCCTCCCACTTTTTATACACATCCCTTGCTCTTTGACAAGATCTCCTGGGAGCAATGAAGAGATACTGCCATTTTCCTCCCAGGGGATATCGTTATTCAGCTAGGAAAGATCAACCTTGATGGACTCACAGGGGAAAGGCTTGCAAACAAAAGAGAAAGTTTGTCAATTGATTTCTACACTGAGGGTAATCACCATTATATTTTATCTCAAAAGCTCACACAGTGATCAACTTAGAATACAATTAATGGAATATTTTCCTAGCAGCATCTACTGACTGATATTAGCCAGATGTCTCATTAAAAACCAGCAGTGACAAGCCCTAGCTCTTTACTAGGAAAATGCACTTTTGCAGGCTAATTAATTTTTTTTTTTGGCCATTGTCTTTGTAAGACTAAAATTAAGTCATCTTGCACTATAATTGCTTGAAACCATTTTATGTAATGATTCCATGCAACTGTTTCATGCTTTGAAAATATTCAATCTTTGAAAGCTTAAAAAAAAAAGAAAAGGTAAGTAAACTTAATGCTTAAAGATAATACTTTGTGATAAACCACAAGAGGAATAAAAGAAAAATCAACAGAAAGAATATGTGTGCTCTGAAAAAGCCTTGACTCTCTCCCCCCAGTAAGTTCCAGAAGACTAAGCACCACATACAAGGTCACATTTAAAATGTTTATTTTTGCTCAATCTTTCCATACTTCTCAGCTCTACTAGGAATTTTCTTCTGGAAGACTTATTTAATTGCTTTAACACCTGGACAAAAAAAACCACAACTATACAGAGCATCTAGGATTTTTTTAAGGCTATGACTCAATAAATGCATTACAGGATCATCTGCAATACACTTGGGATGCACCCACAAAGATTTAGCAGGCTGATCTGTTATGAACATTGCTTAATATGCTGCTAGGGTTTGGGTTTTTTTTTGTTACTACAGAAGAATGAGAGTGACTTAGAATGATTTACAGATGGAAGGACACACAAATCAGGTATGTGTCAATTAATACTGTGCTCTTAGATTTTGGGTCCTGCACCTTTTTTCTATTTTACACAAGCTCATCACTGTGTCTGAACATTTATGTCCTTAGTCCATTTATCTAAAAGCAGAACACACTTCTCCTATTGCCTGCTGAATTGCTAAGTTTTCAAACTACCTCTAGTACAATTAAGTGGCACTGCCAGACAAGCAGATAATTAGCCAAGAGGTCATCAAGAAGGCCTTCCAAGAGCAAGAACAGTGATAACATCTACAAAGAGAAATATCTTATTTCAGCACTCTCATTATCAGTTTTCAGGTAGTAAAAGGTTTGTATTAAAAAGTGACAAAGCAAAATGGAGGGAGGGAAAAATCAAATCAAAATATAAGAAGGAGGTGGGTAACAAGTCCCAGTGGTTAGCATTAGGCTTCAGAGGTTAATCTTCCTGTGCTTCCCCCAGGCTAAGAACAGCTCTGTTCCTAACTCTCTCCTAGGCAAAGCTTTCCCCACAACCTTTATGAAATCCTCACAGAATAATTTACAAGAACAGAAATAAATATGGGGAAATCAAGAAGAGGTCAACTTCTCTGTTGGGACTGAAAATAAACACAGAATTTCAAACAGCATCCACTAAAGGGGGAAAAAAAATAGACTGAGGAAAAACTAAGGTCAGATTTTAGAGGTATTTAAAACCTTGCCACAGAAATGAGTAGTGCAGCTTCTCCTGAGAGGAAGGTCCTGCGGGGTGTTCCAAGTCATCATTGTCATCAAAGCAAACATGGTAATGTGTTTGTAAAGAGTGCATTATGGCTCTGATTCCTGTCAGCTTTTGCAACCTACCTTTGTGTTACCACAGATAAGCAAACAGGTTGATGGAAGGAAGCACCAGACCCCAAGGTGGCTAATGACCCCAGAGGTGCCAGCTGAAAACTTTAGCTCTTCAGTGATCAACACTACGTTGTGTACTCCAACCAGTGAAGGCAACAACTCTTTCCTCTGAGAACTTACTACCCATCAGTATTAAGCTTCTGCAAAAATCAATTTAGCAACAGCAACCACACTTTCCATGCTGCTGACACACTTCCATGGGAGTACATATCTCTGCACCCATGTGGTGCCTTGGAAAGCAGCAGCAAGGAAACCCCCTCCCCACAACGTGATGACAATGCAGAGCAGTAGCTGATCTGCCACACGATCCACAAAACCACCAACAGATCACTATGCACCTGAGCTTCCACTGGTTTGGTTTTTAAAGGCCAGCCACGTAACAGAGGAAGTGCTGGTTCTGATGGTAGCCCTGCTCTGAAGCTAGCTTGCCCACTGATGGCAACACTACTATTTTCACACTTCTATGGCATAGAAAGGGCTGAGAGAAAGCTCTTTTGAAATGAGCTTCAGGTTGTGAGCTAAAAAACCCTGACATACACAAGCATAAAAGGGTGGATTTCCCAATTCTTTTTTTTTTGGTTTGTTGTTTTTGTTTTGTTTTTTTTTAATAAAGCAAAAATATATAAATATTTTCACATTTAAAAAAGACAAAAATCAGAACAGACAAGTGCAAAAACCTAGAGTTTTGGTAAGCAGAAGCAGCTTTCATTTTTTGTGCAAAAATAAGATAAGGCAGTAGAACAACAAAACACAGATGCAAACAAGAAAAAAGATCAAATATTATTTTCAAGGAAAAATTGCAATCTTAAAGCATCTCCTTAAAAATCCTCAATATAAATAATGGACTTCTATTGTTCATTTACTGCAAGGTTAGGCAGCCTGATATGATGGATGAACTGTCAACCCCTAACTAAACTTCTACAATTCATCACAGAAAGAGTGAAAATTTCACTCAGTGTCAGTAAACCCAAATGATGAACTGCAAAATACTTAACAGAGTTCTGATCATCTTTTAGAACCTGCACTCACTGCAAAATTTCAGAAACACTGCTCTTCCCCCTCCTTCTGCCCACAACTCATAAAATGCAGGTGTACATCTTGATTTAGTAGCCAACCATACCACTTAGTAGCCAACCATACCACAGAATCACAGAACAGAAATGAAGTTTTCATAAAGGTCTAGTGCTAGGGAAAACAATCTTTACAACATGATTTATTTTAATCTACAAACAGCAAAAAGATCATCAAGATTTTGTAAAGAATTCTGTTTAACTAATCACTCATTCTAAAGTGGCCATATTAAGAAAATTAATCCAGGGTTGCACTGGAGCTTGGTCTGAAATCAAAGATGACCCTGTCCCGAGGCAACTAAATTATTCCAGGGTTCTATGGCAAGTAAAACCAGAGGATATTTATTTTGTAAATGCATAATAAAATATATAGATTTTCATTTAAGAAAAAAAAAGGTTACTGTGTTTTTACTTAATTTGGTGATGACTGACAAATAATTATGAAGTATTTGTACACAGCTACTACCTCACACTAGTAACAATGCTTTTAATTGTATACAAGGGAAAACTTCACTTTAGGACATCAACAAATTCTTATGCATCCTGTTATCAGAGGAAGCCTGCATCTCTTCTTCATATACCATACAAAACCAAATAAACCAGTTATAGCAGACTTAACACAAGATATTAAAAATTAGCTACCAATTACCCTTTTGGACTTGATCCTGTGATGTGCTTTGACTTAAAGCTAATCATGAAACTCCCAGCAGAATTATCACAATACACTAAACTAAACTAAAATTTAATTTTTACTACAGATCTCTGAGCATAACATGAACTTGGGTCAAATTTGATGAGGATATTTTAATAAATTGGTAGAAAACATTTCAGAGAATCATCTAGGTTGGAAACGACCCATGGGATCATCGTGTCCAACCTTTGAATGTAAAAGCATATTACTGTAATCATAAAAAAACCCCAACATAAAAATCAGGTCATCTTGCCTTTGCTCATCATTTAGTGTTCAAGAACTCAACGTATTACTTTGATTTAAGCCACCACCACACTTTCCCATCTGTACTTGTTATTCCAAAAGCCCTGCCTAAAAATCTTTCTATTTGTTTCTGTCTTCCTTATTTCAGAAAGCAAGGTGTGCCTCATGTCAAAATCAAATCAAAAGGGTACCCTCACACAGGTACCAAACTAAACACTTCTAAATATTCCTGCTGGAATACCTGATTTATTTGAGCTTTAGACACATTCATAACATCTTAATTTCAGAAGTCAATCACACCCTTAAGTATGTTAAATAAAAATATGTAGGTATCTTCCTTGATTTACATTTCCAAAACAGAACACAAAACACAACACAAATTACATGGGTCCTGTAGAAAAAAGTAGGGGATATTTTTAATTAATCAAAAAATCGGTGTTTCTGTTTTCTCATAACTACCAGATACTGAATGACCAAGGCAAAAAAGATGCAAAATGAACAGATATATGTAAATCCATACTGAACAATGTAGGAACAACCTGAAAGAAGGGTTTGAAAGATGCCCTAGTAATTTAATTCTAAAGCTCAGACTGAAAACTAACTATTTCCATATTGACTAGTGTTTGATAGACAAACAACACTCAGTTGCATGAGATCACAGATGTACATTTGCTGGAGATTTTTCTACAACCTTTCTAGAGTTAGTGTTCTTCTGAATACAACTCATATTAGCTTACACAAATAAATGCATACAGTAACTAAAAGAGATGCAGTAAAACCCCTGGTTATCAGACTAAGATTCTAATGCTTTATCTTTTCCCCCACAGACTTCAAATGTAAAGTTCATAAACTTCCCTGTTTGAGAAACTGTTTGCCATATGAGCTGCTATATATTTATTACATGAACTATAGTCTACCCTTCCAGTATCTCTTCCAGAAAACTCTTACTTCAGAAAATGGGCTAAAGAACAAATCAGAATGACCCCTACACAAAGCTCTTTATCCTTTCCTTTCCCCACCTACCCGTGCCATACCATAACACTATTACTGGAGTATTACATCCATCTTTCGTTTCTAGAAGAGCTCATTTGACACCTCTGTACTGCAGAAACAAATTTTTCAAGGCAAGGACTGATGATAAATGAAGCTTAATGAATGTACTGTCCCTTAGTCCAAGGAGATACTGACCATACATGAAGAAACTGAAGATGTCTTACCGTACACTCTGTGCTCGTTGTAATCATCAGGGTGAAATCTGAAGAGAATTCTAAGTCTGGAGTGGAAGCAGTATTACAGTCGATATGCTGTTGGAAGGGATAATACCATGCTGTCAGTAACAGAGCTGAATTTAAATAAAGATCTTCCTTTGGATGAAGGTTGTTCAGTTGCTCCCGTAAAACTTTTCTAGGGCAATACTAATTCAGTTCTCCAGAAGTGAGAGGAAACTTAAAAACCACCTAATCCTATCTGCACACTGACAAAACACCTAAAGCCCCCTCTCACCATAAGCAGATACTTCGACTAGTGGCAGTATGGAACTGGATACAGTAGCTCACTCTGTTCAGGAAAATTGCTCTTGATGCCATCTGCTCAGATTAAGTATTTTTCACCATCCCCAGATTAAGTATCTTTTCCAGGCACCTCCACCTCTTTTACTACTTGTTCATGTAGCCACATAGCAAAGTACAGCATGAAACTGATAGGGCTAAACTGTTTTTTGGTGTTGTGGGTTTTTTTTTGTTTTGGTGTTTTGTTTTTTTTGTTTGTTTTTGTTTTTGTTTTGGTTTTGGTTTTTTTGTGTTTTTTTTTGTTTTGTTTTGTTTTGGTTTTTTATTTGCCAGGTTAGTATTATATTGATCATGGAATAACCAAGGTTGAAAGAGAGATCACTTAATTCAATCCCCTGCTCAAAGCACAGTCAGCTAAAGCAGGTTGATCAGGATCATGCCCAAATGGCTTTTGAAAACCACCAAAGATGGAGACCCCACAACCCCTCTGGGAACTGTTCAATTGTCCCTACAGTAAAAAAGCATTTCCTGATCTTTAAAGGCAATTGCCTGGTGCTCAGTCTGTGCCCACTGCTTTTGTCTACCCATGAGCACCACTCAGAAGATTCTGACTACATCTCCTTCACTCCTCCCCCCACCGTCGGGTGTTTATACACACTGGCAAGATCTCCTATGAGCTTTTTCTTCTTCAGACAAAACAACTCCATCTCTTTCAGCCTCTCCCTAGAACAGATGCTCCAATCCCTTTGTAATCTTTATTATCTTTCACTGGACTCACTCCAGTATGTTCACCTTGCTTTTGCACTAGGGAAACCTGAACTGGGCACAGCACTCTAGAAGTCATCTCCCTGGGGCACAAGAGAATATGCACTCTCTTGACCTAGTGGTGACAAGTCTTCCTAATGCAGCTCAATAGGCTGGCTGGCTACCTTTGCCACAAGGGGGTGTGTTCCTGGCTTATGGTCAACTTGGTGCTGACCAGGACACCCAAATTCTTCTCTGTCAAGCTCTGGGTTATTCCTACCTCTCCTCTGTAGGGTTTTGCAGTGCCCTATGATTTCTCACAGCTCTTTGTACAGGACCCCCATCGGCCTCTCTCTCCAACCTATGGAGGTCCTTCTGAACAGCAGCACAACCATGTATCAGTATGTGAAATATCACAGTGACACAGCAGCAGAGGAAAAGCCCACAAGGAAGAGAACTGACATATTTTTAACCTGAGTAACTGCTTTGGCCTTCTTCTTGAAGACTTCACTATCTTGAACTACACACAAAACAGCAGCATCCAGGATAATAGTGGTAAACTTACCAAATCAAACTACAACTTGCATTTCAATTCAAGAGCAATAAGCTTCAGTTTCCAGCTCACAAAAATTCCACCACACTTTTTCACTATATGAAGTTTATGCACTCAGTTAAAATGCTTTATCCAAGAACATCACGTACTGCTAGAGTGAAATGTTGGATACGTTATCAACCAATACTTCTTGATCTTTCCTCATCTTTTTTGAGGGAACATTTTGCTTCCTGAAAAGTTGCTTTATAAACTGCAGCAAACAAGCAGCAGCTAAACTAAGCAAACACTCTAAAATACCTTCTGTAATAATCATATGATAAATTGGAACATTTTTAAACTTCCCCTCAAAAATGCAATCCATTTGTTCTGTGGAACAGCTATTGATAAAAAAAAAAATTACCTCTAACGCCACTGTTGCTCAACTCATTAATTTTACTATTTTGTACTGTAACTCGAGCAAAGGAGCTCATGCACTGACTTTAGATTGTCTGAAAAACCATGACTGCCACTGAGAACAAAGGAGTATAAAAACATTACAGTAAGCTACGTGAAATGCTGCATGATGAGCAAATCTGCTAAGCACATAGACCTGAGCTGGACAGGGGCTGCTCATGACAGTACAGATTAGAAAGGGACACATGCCATTACCAGTAACGTGTTTTGCTTCTAAAATGGCAGCAGCTTATTGGCTGTCTTGAGCACACTTAACTCTAGCTATTGTTATCAACACTTTCCACATTCAGATGGTTGTTTTAATTTATTTGTTTGGCTGCCAAACTGATAGAGCTCAACTTATTCATGCAGCTGCTCTATGTTCTTCATATATTCATAGCACATGCTCTATGTTCTTCATCTTCTGTATGCCAAACTTGACCTACTTGCAAGGAGTATTCAACTACACTTCTACAGAACGTGCAAAATGGCATAAAAAAAGGGGTGGGTGAGAAAAGTGCCTGTGCCTCACTCATTGCACCATCAACCCTGCCAGACAGCCAGTTTGTGTGCTCAGATCCTTCAGCTCAGCACCTCTGTTTTGTGCACAGTCATTCCCTACAGGTGGAATTTATCTTCTGTATAATGACAAGTCTACAAAGTGTATTTCACCAACTGAGTTGCTTGCTCTACCCTCTCCTTACACTCAAGGAAAACAGACACAAAAGCCTCAAGTCATACAACTTATTGTAGGCATCCCTAGGAAATTAATTTTACTGCCTCTAAAGTCTAGTCAACAAGCTGAGAGAATGAGATGTAAGACACATCTGTAATGACTTTATCATCTATGAAAAAAAAAAAAAACCAGAGATGCACAAGAAATCCAAAGCAGTTACTCAAGTTAAAAATGTCAGTCTCAGCACTTCTTGCATTTGAATACCTGATTTTAAAAACTTCCTAGTTTTTAAACTTCTCTGTAGAAATTATAGAAAAAAAGAAGCTTAAAGAATAATTTGCATCATGATATACTTGCAGCAAAACTGTACTTCACTTGTTACTGCTTTTGTTGGCAGGACGACAACTGACCACAGCAAGTAGTTTCATTGCTGTAAGAGACTGGAACTACCCTCAGTAATGTTCTCAAGTTCAATGATGAATTAGGAAAACCCATTTCCTTCTATATAAAAATAGCATAGGAATGCATTTAAATAGAAATTACCTCTTTACTAAACAGGTAATTCCCATCAAAGAGCAGTAATATTACTGCCTTCAGTGTTTTACAACAGCAAAGGAACTATATGAACAATAATTAGAATGCCACGGTGACAAAGAATTTTGGTTTGTAGTAGTCCTTCTCTCAACTTGATCTGATCTGATCTGTTCAAATGAAGACTAATCATAAAGTTTATTGGAATTTCAAAGTAGTCTGTGTTCTGGAATTTTCTCTCATCCTGTAGATGTTCCCTTATTTGAATCACTACCAACTCTGCTGCTATTCCCCAACACAAAGCTGCCATAGAAAAAGACAACAGAAGAGCAAGCATGAAATTAATTCACTGAGTACTTCCAGAAACTATTGGTGCTTCTTCAGACAGGGTCCTTCTGTTGGATGAAGCTATAGGTGATAGTGAGTGATCCTTCAATGAAAGGCCTTTAAAGCCACCTACCTTGACACAGGAAAGATAGGAAGCCCCCCTGCAACTCATTACAAAGAGACGAAGAGGGAAGTAGAAGAGACTCTCTATATTCCAGGGTTTGGTTACACAAATTGTAACTTACTAAAAAGCAGATAAATTTAGGGTTGGACAGAAGAAAATATAGAACAGAACAATCTAAATATCGGATGATTACTTTATTAAGAGTTTAAGCTGGGTAAAAAAAAAAAACCAAACAAATGCAAGTCTTACAGTTTTAACATAAAGAACCTTACTGCGTTTGTATCATTTTGAAGATGCCTAAGTTTGTGCATGTGTATTTTTTTCTCCATCTCCATAAAAAACAAACAAACCAAATCAACCAAAACAAACAAACAAACCAATCCATAAAACCACAAAACAAAACCCCACAAAACAAAACAAACCAACAAAACCTACTACTAAAAAGAAGTATGGTACCTTAATGACAGTGGCTGTAGATATGAGTGTGCTTGGATCCAGCACCTCCACGACAGCTTCTGGAATTACAGCCTTCTTCATGCAAGACATGTCAAAGCCATATACATCTTCCCAGAAAAGCAGCTTGTCTGCGTGTTTATTCATGTCCCCAACAGCTACCAGGCTAATGGTGCAAATGTCAGGATAAACTGCAACAACAGAAAGGGATTAATGAAATTTTATTTTAGACATGCATGAAGAGGACTTTTTCATTTGTCTTTAAGTTAACTTTAAAAGAACCTTTTTCAGTTCTTGGATAAGACACTTTTTCTGCTACGTTATTTTCTGGAGTCTCATTTGTCTACAGAAGAGAGCAGACATTAGGCCTTAATCTTCCCACACTACTCTGGTAACAGTATTTCCAGGTCATGATAAAATACCTTTGTAGTTGAATCCCACTGACAGGAATGACTGGAAACTTGATGTCTGAAGAAAATAATTTGGAACATCCTACTCTGGCTCTTATAGAGAGACTGATGTAAAATGCATTTACTAACTGTAGGCAGACACCTAAAGGAAAACAGAGGCTAGGGCTTTGCAATAACCTGAAACTTCTGTAGAAAGACTATTTTCTGAAATGAGGAACTATTCTTACTCAGTCTTATTCCTGTTTCTTACCATCTCTGGCTGGTACTTGTCTTAAAACCTAAAAAATTATTCCTGGGTACTGGAAAAGAATATCCACTCTTCTATCTCCAGTATGGAAGTGACCCAACAGATAGAAGAGAACTTCCTCATTGATTCCCCTGGCAGTTCTAGGATGAGCGCTATCATTCTTACACTACCTTCACATCTGTGCTTTCTCTTCTCCCAAGAATATCTTCAGAACAAGTACCTATTTACAGCTTTTCCAAATAGTAGTGGAAGAATCACATCTGCCTTTTTAACAGCCACTTATGGCAAAGCCAGTCAGTCTCTTGTCAATCTCAAACCAACGCTGACTGGGGAAGACACAAAGAACAGCTGCTATGAGCATGGCTGCCTACAGGACTACCAAATAAGAAGAGAAGCTCAATTTCTATTCAACTCATTTCTTTCCACAAAAAAAAAAAAAAAAATCCCATGGATTTTTTTTTTTTGAGCTTTAAAGGCTAATAAAGAACTTGTTTTATTTTTTATTGATACATGAATGTGGCAGTGTTAATAAAACCGAAGCGAAGTTTCTCTTGTCCTCCCCAAAATCTGTTGAACTGTAAAATTAATTTTGTCTTCAGCTCTCTTTGAAATTGTATTATCAAAATGAGTATGGAGAAATCATTGGTGTAGCATGGTAAGTCAAAAAAGCAGTAATTTTCACCTTGGAAAATACTGAAGATTGAAACAGTAAATTGAAATTAACCTTTTATACAGTGAGAGTAGATTTAGCCTAAAGGAAATAATCTTATACATATTAATGATAAAGAAGAGTCTTCTCTAAAGCAGTGCTTTTATTTTTGCAGATGAAGACATTAAAGGAAGCAACCACCTCTACGTGACTACAGCCTAGTTTATACAAAATACAAATACATCATCATTTTTCTCACTTTGTTTAAAACAGAACAAATAAATATCAGCAGATTTAAACTGGAATCCCATTGGTAGGCTACCATCAGCCCTACTTTGCAGATGAGGAACTCAGGAGCAGCATACAATTAACTCAGCAGTAAAAAGGCAGTTAGATGAGAATCAGACCAGGAAGGCATTCAAACTGTCTTGTCTGAAACAAATCATTTGGTTCCAGCACACCTGACAGCTGTTACACACACAAACACTAACATGTGATGCTAGAAGTACTCGCCAGTAGTTTCTGGAGCCATCAACAAGGGGTTTCCATTTCTCAGAGCTTTCATATTGCTATTTATGAGCCGGACAACTGCATGATATTTGGCTTTACCTTAAAGCATTTCAAACCTTTAAGAGGCACACTACTGGTGCTCCAAAATTAAGACAGTATGAAACAGACAACAAAAAAAGTGACTACAGCCTTTGAGGGACTATTTTTCCAGGGAAATGCTCTTCATAGGTACATGGCAAGAAGAGGGACAAAAAGAAACTTTAAGTATATTCTATAACTAGGGGCTTTAAGAAGCGTGCTAGTGACGCTGCAAATGAAAATGAAAACCACAGCAAGATGTGATCAAATGATTTATAACCTTCCTTCCTCAGAATGGACCATATTTTTTGAGATATTCTGTTAACGGGAAAAATTTACCACCTCTATCAAGCATGAAATACTTGAGTGGGACCATAGTCAGTTTTTATTAAATCTGTTCACCCACAGCAAATCCTCAAATCAGCAGTGGAACTCATGATTGATTATACAAAGTCCTTAAGAACAAGCAAAAACATAAACACTAACGCTCTGTTGTAACCTGTATTTTTAGTTTAGCCTATCAATGGCAACAAGGAATTACACAATGTCTGTTCAGACTTCACACAAGGAAATCTCTGTTCCACCAACAGAGCACAGGCAGGGCTACAGTGATACATTAACTTCCAAATTGACAAACCCACACATGTCCAGAAGCATATGCTATGCTGAAATTTGACTGGAAATGGAAGCATGTTATCTAAACAGCAGCCTGAATCATCTGAACACTGCAGAGTTTTGCAAATGTTTAAAAGCATCTGCTTAAAATTGCATTTGACATTTCATCCGTTATCCTTGATCTGCCTAGAAATCCTCTGCTCTTTCTTCAATCCTACAACACCTTCCTGGGCAATCCTGACAGACTTGTAATTTTTTTTCTGATTAAGCCTAAAATTTAATGATTATCCTTTCTTGCAGGTGAAATGAACAAAATGCTGATTGGAGGAAAAGCACACACTCCTCAGTGCTCTCTCAGATTCATCGCTTTGACCATCTGTGCCCTTCTCGACTCAGTGCCCAGAAGTCATCTGTCACTAGGAACAGCTCACGTGGCGAACAGAACACGATGGGAAATCCTTTATCCTTTAGCAGTGCCTCACCGACCTCGGGACGCTGAAGGGTAAGGCAGCAATCCTCCAGACAGACAGAAATAATTCCAAGTGAATAGCACTGTCATTTTGATGCCAACGAGCAAACAGTATCATGTTTACAGCAACACCTTCCTGACCTAGGTCACCCCTCACCAGTATGCATTGCACTAAGTGTAGGCAAAAAACTATAGTCAAGCAAATAACAGCTCCAAAACCAAATCAAAATGAAACAAACAAACAAAAAAAATCAAACAGATGACTCTTGGGCAGCAAGAATTTTATGTTACCAAAGAAAGCTATTATATACTGTACACATTACTGTAGACAGTTTGGCATAATCCACTGCAGCATGCCAGTAGGGTAAGCTGAAGTAATAACGACATGACTGACTGAACACAGATCCAGAAATTTGGATTCTGCTCCTGACTCAATCACTGAAAGGTTTGGCCAAATCACAGCTGCTGCTATTGCTTTTTTTTTTTTTTTTCAGCTTTCAAATGGTCCCTGAAAAAGTGAGCTTGGGCTCAGTCGTACAAAGTGGCTTGAAACAACCTGAAGCTGTATGGCAGGTTCAGGAGTTTCTCTGGTAAAGCTTCACCTTAGAATAGGCTCCTAGTTTCAGCTTCTCTGGATTTGGATGTGCCCACAGCTCTGCTGCTATTCATCTACACTGAAGACATGTCTGTCTTGCTAAGCTGGTTATTGAGCATCTGGCTCACGAATCTTAGGCACAGCCATTTATTTACCTGCTACACAAGCTGGCAGAAGCACAGTAACTGTAAGCATCTTAAGGAAACAGCATTCCATTTAAAATCTGGCCATCTCAATCAGTGACTACAATGCTGTATGCTTTGTGAAGATGCAAATAAGGGCCCCAGACCATTCTCAGACCACAAAGGGTAAATGTACTGCAGAACCAGCATACCCTGTCTCTCAAAGAAAACATGAGGTGGCACAAGCCACTAGCAACATACCAACAATACAGAGACCAAGATACTGTTACAGTTTCAACAGAAGTCAACAATTCCTAGCCCTTTTCAGAAGGCTTTGGAAGTAGCTCGTAAACAAACCGAGTCCTTAAAAGTTTCATTTAATTATATTGCCATGTAAAATTATCAGCATATATCTACACAAAGCACACCACAATCGTGGTCCAGATCTGGCTGGACAATTCTACATTACTGCAAACAAAAAAGCTCTTACTCTGTCATGTTGTTCAAATGGCTTTTAAATATTTTAACACATGAACAGTAATCTCTTGGTTGTATATTCAGCTTTGTGACCAAATGTTGAGCAACTGCATAAACTCCCTTTTTTCTGCTTCATTCTGTAACATACAAAAGCTCTCTGCAATCAGAGGGAAGCACTGCAGCGAGCACTGTTACACAGTCATTAAACCAATCATTAAGTTAGTGTAGTGAAACTAACTATGTGCACGGTTAGCACAAAAGGGGAAAAAAAAACCCAGACTGATGGCTGCGATTGAAAAGGTCAATATGAAATACAATACTGACAAAGGAATTAAGCACATGGAATAAAGGATATGCAGAACACTGCACTGCGTGAGGAAGAAAAATGTACAGGCATTTAAACACCGCTTAAGATGACGCTGTATACACGACTTAAAAGGATTAAAAGAACTCTACTTCAAAATAAAAACCTTCTTGCTCTGTCACTTCCCCACCCTCGAACTGTAAGGAAAAAGGGAACACTCCCCCCGGGACAGAATAAATATGCTGAACTGAAACAATGTAATTCCATTTGTTATTTCATGTGGCTTCTTGTGTTTGAAACCATGTCCTCCCCACACAGCTTTCCCCCCTACAGGAAAACTTCCTATCCACTTCTTCTCTAATTCATCGTAGCTTACTCAAACATTATTACATCTTAAAGAAAAAAAACTTATTTTCATCTGCTCATAGTTATGCAGAAACTGGGATTTTGGGAGGGGAAAACAAATGCCCACATGCACAGGAAGAAGTAGGGAGGAAAAATTTAGACCATACTTAAGAATAAATAACCCCCTCTATTCTTAATAACACCATTAACTTGAGGCCTTGATACCCCATCTAATGTTCTTCTATTACCCACACAGTAAATTAATGCCTTGAAGCTCGTACTAATGGAAACATTTTTCATTTAGACGGGCAACTTTCTCATCCATGCATAGCTTATTCTGAGTCTCTGAGTTAATTTAGTTTCCCCCCAGAGCTAAATTTATTAAAAGAATTATGTGCACCAACCTGAGCCTCCATGTGACAGGTACTTGTCCTTTGCATAAATGACAGAATCCAGCATTGACTCAAAGAGAAGGAAATATCCCTGTTTATAGAAAAAAGAATTTCAAACTCATTATGCTTTTATGCAGACTATTTAATCAATTTAAGGATAGACTTTATCAACACAGTTTAAGAACTTGGTAAGCTGCTACACCTCAGCAAGAGCCAGCCCCCCAGTGAACTCAACAGCAGCACTGTCACTTCAGAACTTTAGTAATATCCAGTATCATCGATTTCCCAACTGCAGGGACCTAGCACCTCCTAAATTAATAAAATATAGGCAATACATAGCTAATTTACACAAACAATTACATCATAGAGTCAGACAACCTCAAAAGAAATCAAATTCAACTCAAAGTGAAAAGCTGTATGTATTAATTTTTCAGTAATAACTCTGAGGTGCCATACAAAAACCAAACAAAATCAACAACCCAAACAACAAAAACAACAAACAACCAACCAAACACACACCACAGAAAACACCATACAACCAACACAAACCAAAACCACCACAAAAAAAAGACAAACCAAAACACACACACACACTTTCGGGGAAAAAACAAAACCAAAACCAAAAACAAAACCACCCAAACACAAAAAAAAACCACCAAGAAAATCCCATCCTACTTAGAACTGCAAGTGACATTAAAATTGTTGTCAGAGAAGCACCAAATGGCATGCATCTTTCCTACTTCACACCTGCAACCTGTACCAGCTTGGGCAATGCTCACGGATACAGGTGGAAATAAATCCTACAGAAAAGACATGGGTTCTCTGGATGTTCTACAACATTTAGCAGCACCCAAACTTCAAAAATTCTCAGGATAAAAATGGTTAGAACTAGATCTGTGCAGTTTTTTTGGTGTTAGGATTAATTTTATAGCAGGTTAATCATACTGATATAGTTGTATAGAATAATTTATTGAAAACTCGTCATTTTTTGAAACAAAAATCCTTAATTAAACAATTCTGAGACATAAAAAAAAGATACAGCACTTACATATATGAGCATTTCATATAAAGCATCCAGTTTCTCAACTACTTTTAAGTAAACTGCAGATTTCTGGAATACATAGCCCTTTGTTTTCCAGTTGATTTCCTGATTTTACACCTTTCCTGTCTTCCAAGGTTGAGTATGATCCTTATTCCCACTGAACCCTCTAATACATCTCATCCATTTACACATTCTTACAATGTCAAAGCAATTAAGATTAATCATACTAGAACACATTTTGGATTTTCACTTCATATCATAGTTCCCATTTTATTTAAAACACATCCATATGGCTCAATTTACACATTGGCTGACAGTAGGAAAGAACAAAAAAAGACAACTGGAAGTTCAGACTTTGGAACCACAGTCCTCCACATCCAGGCAGCACTTTCCTTCATCTTTCCTACTCTTCCATATTTGTACAATAACAGGGATTGATTTTTTTTTAAATTTCTTTTTTATTTTTGAAGTCATCATGGCACACTCCCAAAGACAGACAGCATTGCATGGGAACTACATTGCTAAGATCACCAAGTTTACTCTAACTTGGATGTTTATTTTGCCTAAGGCTCTTAGAACAAAAAATGCTGCAAGTTCAAAATTGATTATAAATGCCATCATCACTGCAGCCTTCAGAACTGAAAACCAGAACCCTGAAGCACAACATATCCATATTCAACAAGAACAGAGTTTGAAAATAAGGGAAATGCCCTTTTCTTGGTTTCTTCTCATAAGAGGACAGTGCTCTACTGAACACTGTTCTTCCAAACGTTGCCTGTTCTTTCACTTTGCTGCCCAACTTTTATGAAGTCCTTAAAATAAGTCCCAAAATGAAGACTAGTGCTTTGTGAGCAGCATGATCTTTAGTAAGCTACGCAAGGCAGTTGAAAAGGCCAGGAGCTCCAATTGCAGCAGACGGAAAGGATTTCATGCCTACAAAACCACACAATGGAAACAGCTTTGTCTTTTTATTTATTTTTTTAATTCTTATTCTTGCAAATGTAAAAATTGAGTGTGTTTAATTGATAAAAATTCTTTCCGGATGCTTTTAACAGAAAACAAGCTGTTTTCACAGTGTACCTCTAGGATGTATCTTAAGACTAGTCACCAGCAAGAGTCAGTAAGTTACAAAGTGACATTTTTAGATATCAGCTCTTCACTTATTTCTATCTGCCTAAAATGCCCATCATCTAAATGCAAGAAATATAGCTGGAATATTCTTATCATAAGAAACACAGTGAAATTCTGTCTGTGCTTCCCCCGACCTTTCCACTCTGGCACTTTGGGTTCTCCCACCCACTGCCAGTTCTGCCTTCCCCCCAGTTCATTATAGCATTTCTGTAAGTTACATAAACTGTCAATGGCACTGAATCAAGTCATTTATTATTTATACCAAAACATTTTGCTCAGTGCACTGTGCTCATCTGTAGTGTAATTCAGAATGTAATTTCACAGGCTGCTGCCTCACCTGTAGGGGTGCCAGCTGGAAACAGAATTATACCTGACATCATCTCCCTGTGATGCTCTGGGGCACTCTTGCTTCCACCCCAATAACATCCAGGGTTGTTTGTTTTTTTCTCAAACATGTATTGGCATCCTCAAAATTAATTATTGCAAAGAGATCTCTAGGATACATATTTGTGAGCTGCATATCAATAAGCTAATCCTTCTAGTGACTAAATTATGGCTAAACATGATCCTGACAGAGAACAAGTCTAGTGTCTTCAGCTCATAAGTACCTTCCCCTCCACCTGGACAAAGAGCAGCACATTCAAGTCAAAATTCTAATCTTCCAATGAAAAGTCTGCTTTTGCAAACCATTTTTATTTACTTGTAGGTGCCCTATGATACAAGCATGCAAGTAAACTAAAACATAACCAGTAACAATAATTCATAGTTTCACAAATGAAGGCTTTCAAAAGTTTCACCTATCAGAGTTCCAGGCAGCCAAGCAGGATGGTTTGTCAGAAGCTTACAATCCTGCTATAAAGTATCAAATGATCCTGGACAGGGAAACCTCTATGAAAGCAAGGCCAGCAGTGAGATCTTATATAAAATTCACCCATCTTACAGTCAGATAATCTTCGTCCAAGAACTAGAAGACCTTCCTTATATAATCAGTCTGGTCAGCAGAACGGGCAGAACCTGTGTTCCTGTCCTAAGGCTATGTGGTTTCTTGGGTGGAGCAGCTCTTCAGTCCACCTGCTTCCCTCTATGCTCCCAGTTCAGAGCACACAGAGCCCTTGTTTCAGGCTGCTACTTCACTGATGTTTTGCTACAAGGAAGCATAATTGTCTTCTGAGTGTCAAAGTCTAAGTAGATGGCTTTACCTGGCTCTTCAGTAGTCCAGCAGGCCCACAGACTTCAGCCACGTGCCTTCTGGACACCAACAGAACAGCTCACAGCTCATCACACTCACTGCCTTTCCCCAGTGTTTACATACTGGTTTTAAGCACACAGATGCCCTGCCCTGCTATAGTCTGATTTCCATTATGTCAAGCACTCATACTTCAGTTGTCACAAACATTTTAGTCTTGACATTAAAAACACCTAGGCTTAAATAGTCACTGAAGAGACAGTTACTCATCATTCAGCCTCTAAATCTGGAACATGACAAAACTGTATCCAGATGAATTTGTAACTGAAAATTATGATTTTGGAAGTTGTTCTTTTGTTTGGAAGATATTAATTTGGAAGATAATTTGGCTAGATACACACACACACTTGTGCACCCCCACACACTGCATAATATTTCAGGTGTTTCTCCCATTTTTTAATATTTTAACAGAACAAATTTAAAAATGAAAGGGAAGCAGGAACAGCAAGCAGCTTGTGGAAGCCATATGTCACTTGGACACTTATGAGAATGATCATCAGAAACCATTATGCTGGAGTTGGTCATAATGCAACACTGTACCTTTTCCAATACACCCTTATATGTGCCATCTTCCTCATAAAGTATGTTCTACAAACATTCCCAGGGGATGCAGTATTTTTCCTGTTGCCTCCAGTCTTCACTTTTGTTTAATTTTCTGATGTTCCAGTCACAGTTCTAAAAAAGCTTACAGCACACTGGTCTTAAGCACTGTTTGGTACCAAACAAAACATCATCATGGCTTTGCAAAAGTCTGATGTTTACTAGTCTGAGCAGTTTGTTTTCTAAACAGAAGAGCAGCTTTTCCTGGTTTTGTTACAAAGAAAACACTCTATTCCTGCTAGGCCATACAGGCTCTCTAAATAAAGAGCTGAAAACTGACATATATTGAATTCCTTTTTGCTCTCATGCTTTGCATTTCCAACATTTTCAAGCAGCTACATTCAGATATTAACGAATGATTTCACACTGGTCAGTATCATGTAGGGAAAGAAAAGAAAAATCAAATTCACACAAGAAAGCCAGACAAAGGGGAATCTTCATTTGCATCTGAGCAACATAATGTTCCTTTCTGGACAGTGCTGGAACAGAACGCACACTGTCCTGCTATCAATCTTACTCCCACTGCATTGTCCTCTTTATCTCTGTATTGCAGCAACCTATAAAAATGCTAACATTCCTAAATATTTAAAAGGCCTAATTAAGTGAAATGCACATGGCTATATAATTATGATATTAAAAGGTAAATCAGCACACAAATAAGAAACATGGAACATTCAAGACTTCATTTCTTACAAGAGCTGCTTTTCAAAATCCTTTATTTCACCTTAGAGGCACTGATTTACAACATGACTTAAGCTCTTAAGTGCCCAAGCTACTTTTAAAACCAAATTGTGGGCTCCAGAATGAGAAATGTGACTTTGGGAACATCATTCTTTGTGCACATATTAGGCAACTGATCAGAAGTTTCCCTGAAAGAACTACAATTATATTTCTAGTGAAGTGACTATACTGCCAGAAATCACCAACCATAACATGCTATTTTTAAACCACTAGTTCAAGCCAAGGGCTTAAACCTTCCTTGAAACTAGTGATCTCAACACTAAATTAAGCTCATGTTTCAAACAACATTCATTATTGCAGCAGGAGAAAAATTTTGCAGATTTCTAGCTCACTGATATATATAATATAAAAAAATCAACCAAACAACACTGAAAACCCCAAACAATTTATTTCCACCGTTACCTGGAAACTAGAAACATAGAGATCCATAACAAACGTGGGACCTCTCTCCTAAAGGCCTCTGTATATAGCAGAGCAGCCACAATTTGTAAATAATATTTTTTTTTTAATTCCGACCAAATCCCTCCCTGCCACAAACAAACAAACAAAAATCCCCACAAACACAAGTAACTTTGAATTAAAGTTTTCATTATTGGTCTTAAATTTGAATGACAACAGTATTTTTCTTTAAATCCAAACAGTGGCAACTGGCATAAAGAAACCCTGTATTTTGAAGTTCTGTGATGTGAGGTGATGGATTAGCAGAAGTCCACAAAAAAAGTCACAAGGGAAGTGTTTCCTACCACATTTTTGTTTGGGAGCAGACTTAATCGCTATAAAGTTCAGCCTGGCCACTGGGTCTTGACCCACAGATTTCTTTATTAGGATCAATGGCAGGTAGCAAGCACAATTGTGTAGTCATCAGCCAGCACATGAAACACGAGGTAGAAGGCAACAGCTGAAATCCAGTGGATTGGAGGAAACAGCTCGTTTACACACCACAGACTGCATTTCCTACTGGCCATCATCTTTACCATGTATTTTTACAATGAGTTATTTTGTTCTTACACTAAAAAACTGCAATGGTGCTCTCAAGCTCTCTCTATTCATGCAGAGTTCCCCGTGCCTATGCTCCTCACCTCCTTACTGCCTTCCCCGGGCAGTCAGGATAGTCAGCTGCTGTCTTTGCAGATTTGAGGTGTTTTTCTCATCAGAATGATCTAGCTGGATGACTAATACAATATTTCTCCATTACTTTCACCTGAACAGCTACAACAGCATTACTGAGGAATACAGCCCTTTAACTTGCACACTGTGTAGCAGAAACCTACTGCTGTACCAGCTCAACCATACTTAGAGAACCCTGACTTGAGAGAGCATGAAGAGGAGGGATCAGAAATTGTACCCAAATACCACATTGTCAGGATCATCATCACATTTCCCACATTGTCAAAGACACTGCTTGCAAGGATGACAGATTTGTGGTAAAAATAAAACAACAACAGCCTCACCCCAAGAGTAATTTTTCAAACTAAATAACATTTTTTCCTGAAAGTAACTATATTCATGCACCTTACCATCCATTCAGATATAATCACATCCACCTTTTCCAAAGGCAGATCTACTTCTTCAATTCTTCCTTTGACTAACGTAATGATATTTTCAAGTTTATTTAACCTGCAAGTCACAACATAAGCAAAATTAGTTTATACTTCCAGTTTATGCTGTCAAGAGAGATACACTGATTTCTATATATGCATTTCTCCTTACAGTAATGTTTTTCCCCCCCACTAATCAAGACCGCATTAAAATGTAATATTCCTCTTCCCAGAAACATTTCAGAGGGCATCTCTCCAAGCAGCCAAAAACTGAAGCAGGCAAAGATGGCAGACAGTAGATCTGTATACCTCCAACATGCTCTGCATGTGAACAGGTAAGCTTCAAAACCAAGGAAAATAGAGGACAATTTAAAATGATGCTTCTTTTTACTTAAGAGTTGCTTTCTCACAGCTCTCCTCCTTTGACCCCACAGAGTAAGTCCATGGTGATCAGAGCCCACGCATCACACTGGGAGAGCAGTGGAAATTAACTTCCTTACAAAGCTGTTTTGCACGACTTGGTTTTTCATTTAACAAAACTAGCTGCAAAGTCACTGAGAACAAGCATTCCCTCTAGACCAGGATTACAGTTATTCTACAATAAAGGCGTCCTCCCCACTGTGATTTTGGCCAAAATCTCTGCAGTGTTCAGTAACTGCAGTAATCAAGTATTACCTCATGTGCAAGTAAAGCTACAACCATCCTGCATAAGGAGGAAGAAAACTGTGATGCAACTATAGCTTTTGAAACAACACCTACATGACAGTGAAATTACTAAAAATATAAATGATTGAAATTCATTATTTTTCTTCTTGGCAAACCACATAAATCTTTCTAGCACGTGCCATTATTACGATAGCTATTCTTATAGAGGGCAGAAAAGTATTCCCACCAAAGAAATTTATCTTTCTACTGCAGTTCTTATCTCTCCCCCTTCCTGATATCTCACTCTTACATTCTGTCTGGCTTTCAATGCAGACCAGTAATCACATTAAAAATTCAATCTAAAAGACAATGGGAGAATTATCAGAATGAAGGGAGGGAAAGGAAAGAGTCAAAGGGCTATTTGAACATGTGGGACTGTTGGGAAGATCAACTAAATACTCTACACATGACAGCCTTCTGTTAGAAGAGTAGTAGCTCAACACTAAAATCATATTTCATGCTGTAAACAAAAGTAGAACCAGTTTGAGGTGCTAGCTAGAGTTATCACATGTTGTATACAACAGTATTTTAAGAAGGGCAAAAAGAGATATAAGGATAACTTCCTCAATGACCACATAGAAGGACATGATTTAAAACAAAAGAGAGGAAAAAATACTAATTCATTGCATGCTTGTTTTCAATTCTAAGATGTAAAAAACCCAAACAAACCAATGGAGTTTACACATTGTAGGAAGAGCTGCTATTTACAAAGTATACTTCAACTTTCTGTGCTAGTGTAACAGCAATGAACAACAAAAAGTCATTAACTGCACTAGAAATACAGCTATCCACAGTAAGAGAAAGAGAAGGCAAACAGTGAAAAATAAGTTTATTATGGAACCTTGGAAAAGAATCATGGCACCGAGGACACTTATCCAGTTCACTTAGCCACATGGGTTGCACTGTTCCTAGTAATTAGCATGCTAGAAAGGAACCCGAACTCTGGGAGGGATAGGAGCTCCTGGGCACACTCTGGAATCACAGGTGGAAGCAGCTGGCAGTAGTAATTTTTACCCTACACAGGGTTGTTACTATTTGAATACTCTTTCCTCCATTACAAGTTTGTCAGCTTTATTCCTTTAGGAAAAAGTAGGTATAACAAGATGAATATAAAGGGCTTTGATGTGAACTGAAAACTTTAATGTGAATTGAACCTTATATAGAAGAAGGGATCTATAAATGTGTGCCCTTACTGATGGTCCACCGTGTACTTCAAGTGGCAGTTCAGAACTCTTAAGAGTTTTGATTTGTTCTTTTTCTTAAAGGCTTGTCCTTTTCCTCACCAAAGGTAATACATGTTGGCTGATACCTCTACCCTCCTCCAGGTATAAACAACACATAAATGACTTTTTGTGCACTTATTGAAAGATATGAACAATCCTAAGTTTGCCATCTAGTACATGAGAAATAAAACACTATTTCACATTTGTAACTAATTCTGAATATGTCAAGGGCTCCTGGGAAAAGTTCTCTTTATAGAACGAGTTCTTGTGCCATAAAAACATTTTAGTTGAAGCTGCACCTAATGCATAATGTGATAATTTTCTTAAACAGGCATTTAATAGAATACTTTTGCAACACCCAAGTGTGCAGTGTTGCCTCTTCAATGTGTGAAGTGGTATTTAATGTGTTTCTGCCACTGCCTAGCAGAAGGGTAAAGAGAAGACTAAGCCAAGCTATTCTCTTTTGTCACAGGGACTGAATGACAGGCAACTGACACACACCAAAACAACACAGGTTACCATATGGTATTTCAAAAGGAAGAGTGAGGCTGGTCAAACAAGACTCACTTTCCAGAGAATTTCAGACAGAAGCAGCAATGTTCAAGACTTGTCAGGCCAAGGCTGAAGCCACCTCTTGAGAGCTGAGCCTGCTGTGATAGACCAGACCAGAAGCACTTCTCACTCCCCCTGAGGTCCCTTCCACACTGTCTATTCCATGGCAGTTTAAAGAGCATGCCACATCTTTGTGATAGACCAGACCAGAAGCACTTCTCACTCCCCCTGAGGTCCCTTCCACACTGTCTATTCCATGGCAGTTTAAAGAGCATGCCACATCTTTGTGGGTCTCCTCTTTTCCCAGTGACTCTTCAGACTCTGCATGTGTGTCTTTTGTGCATCCTCTTAAAATGGGTGTGGGTTTGGTTTTGGGGTTTTTTTTTGGTTGGCTTGCCAGCATATACTGAGTGATAGGTGATCATTAACTCATAACAGCATTTTAATAAGTATTTACAGCAATATTTACCATACTTTTGTTTGAACTTTTCCTACCTAATGATGTCCATGGCCTGATAGATGATTTTAGATTGGTCGACTCCAATCACTTTCTTTGCACCTGCTTTGGCAGCAAACATGGAGAGAATTCCGGTTCCACAGCCAACATCCAAAACCACCTGAATCAAATAAATGAAGTTAAAATAAATCTTATTTCCCTTGCTATGATTTTTCTACACCAGTGAGATACTATATTCTAATAAAAGGAACAAAACATAGTATCAAGTCTTACTGTTACATGCAGAGATATCCAAGTCAAGCTCCAGTTCCAGCTACACACCCTACTACCTTTTAGAGACAGAAAATGCAGTGGAATAGCTCCAGCTGCAGATAAATCAAGTCACGTGGGAAACCATCCCAAGGAACTACTTGGGCAACAACTAAAAAGTTACATTGAGTGGAAAAAGAAGAAATTATAGTCTGAGCAATTTGCATCAGTGAATCTCTAAAAACTGATTTTAGAATTATTAGTCAGAAAAATAATTTATCAGAAAGGAAAACAAACTTATTTCCCTGTCTCTCCTCAGCAGAGCACCTAGTGCTGTAAAAGTTGTCCTCACAGTTTTCATGACATTATTTTTTTTTCCAAGGTGTCATCAAATCACTGAGTAGTTAATCACACACTTGAGAGTTATAACCCCATTTTACAAGAATATATCAAGGTAATAATGGACCCTAATGACAGATTTTCTAGCTTATAAACTATTGAGCATTCTTGCCTTGCCAGAACAAAAAAACTTGCATGTACACTTTTAAATTTCACCTGAGCAACAGTATCAAAGTAACTACTCGAATCCTCTCCATATTAGGTCTGCTTGCCTTCCCTTGCATACAATTCTATATATTCTGGTGATGAACACAGAACAAAGATTCTGAAGCCAGCATGAATAAAAATAGCTGTTTCTCCTCATCAGCATAGTGTGAGTTTCTGCTGTGGTGTACTGGGAAGCAATGACTGAAGAGTTAACTGACACCTGTCTTGATAGAAAACTTACACTCTGCAATCAGACTAAAAAAAAAATAGCATGATGAATTTTTTACAGCATCTTGTCTAGAGGCTGGCAACAGCAGTTGTGGGCAGAGTTACTTGTTCCACTCACAAATCCCGGCACTGTATTCCAATAGGAGTCAATTCTACAACTCATTCACAAGTTACAGATGAGTATGTAATGGCTACATAAATGCCTAAGCTGAAGTCTTCTAGAGAGTGGAATAGAAAGTAAAAAATCAATGTTCTTGCAGCTGCTGAAAACTCAAGCCCACTAATATCATCCATTTTAACACTACAAAATTGCTGGGCTGCGAAAGGTGGAAGTCAGAGCCCAAAATCAACCTCTGTGAAAGAATGATCTTGACATACAGTTGCATGAAAGAGAGCAATCACCACAAATTGGAAAAAAAAAAAGAAAATCAAACTAGACACCACTTTGGACAGCTGCCCTGGTCACTTATGAACCCAGATGGAACTCATATAGCCTTAGGCAGGGGATGAAGTTGGAGAAAAAGTCACAGGAGAGAAAACATACAAGCTGGAACACATCTGAGGAATGGAAAGACAAGCACAATCATCACCAGTTAGCCCGAGGACATGGGTCTACAGCTAGTGTGTTCTTGCAGGGATCACATATGGCTTCTCACCAGAGATCTGGAGCAGCTGGACTGGAGATTTGACTGTACCATAATCTACCACAGCATCACATCCTTCTCTGCAGTCTAATCAAAGCCAATATTCTACTTTCAGTGACAGAAAAAACTTACTTCACACTCAGAAAAGCAGGACACTAAATTAATTCCACTGTCAAACTTTTAGTAGGAACACTTAAAGCCTCTCTTCTCCCCCTCAATATGGCACTGATGCCTGCCTCAGACTTCTTTTCTACAACAAAAACTAAGCACGGCAGTAGCAATTTTCTAGCCAATTATTTTTCCACCAGTACTCATGTTGTAGAACTGATTATATTTCCTTTTCCTGAGCAAGGCCACCCTAACTACTCCTGCTATGTAATATGAATTGTCCTACTCTCATATCAAGTACATACAACAGGTAGAAAATAAAGACAGCAAGCAGGATTCATTCAAGCTTTGATAATTTCTTCTGAAAGCTAAGAGAGACCAAACAAATTGCTGGTTGTGAATAAAGTGTGTGCAATAAGCTAACCTAAATATCCTGTCATCTGTTACCACATAACCACTCCTATGTGGGATACTGCAGATTTGCATCAACAGTCAGTCTGACCAATTAAGCTGTTTGAACAAGCTCCTCCCAACCCACCTCCAGGGTGTCCTTTCAGAGACAACATAAATGCATCACTGAGTATCAGGCAGTAATACCATGTGGGAGTTCTAGGAAACACAGTATCAGACTTCTTTTAAAAATTAAATTGTAATAAAACTTCAAGGGAAAACAACCTATTTCTTCAAGTTGGAAGTTTCACTCACTAATGTTTCTGAGAGCACCATATACTACATAAATTAAGCAAATCATCTTAATAGTTCCTTCAGCAGAAGGAACAGTCTGATCTCTAAAAAATAAATGAATTCCCATGTATTGTCCATAACAGCATACCAAGTGAAAGCTACATCAATATTTAGACAGACACATTTTAGTGGAGCACCGGTCACCTGAGTGGAAGCTGTTGGGAACTCAAATTGAAAAATCTTTCAAACCTTTTCTTTCAAACTCAACACACTATGATGGGTTTGGATACACTAAGACTTTGAGCTAATCTTGACTGAAAAACTGCTGTAATATCACAGAGTTCAGAAAACTGTAGATGTTGTGACAATAGACAAGCTTTTCTCCAGAAGTGGAATGATTTCATGTGAAGCAAAAACAGAGTAAGCACACACATTCTCTTGTTTCCTGAGCAAGTGCATCTACAGCTGGGGCTGAAGCAACAGTGTCTGTAACAGTTCATCCACACTTTGTTTTGAATGTTTTCAGTGTGCCCATACAGCAGAAAAAGACAACAAATGCTAAAAAATTACTGTTCCATAGGACATCTATTCCATCTAATTTAAGATCAGTCTTACCCTGGGAAACCCTGCAGTTATCAATTTTAGGGGCATCTGTGAAACTGAATTTCTCCCACTGAAGTTTTCTTTCCTTTATTGCTCTTTCTGCTTTGTTGGATGAGCTGCACATCTATGCAGTCACCTGCATCTTTTATGTAGCTGCAACCATGTTTCTACAACACTTTGACTGGTTCTCACATCGTAACTAAAGAGCTTCAAAATCCTTAGTAGAAACAGGCTTGTGAGATGGACTGAAGCTAAAAAGGAAGAAAACTCTTTTACTAGGGATCTTATTAATGTTTACAAATATCTGAATGTCAAGTAGAAGGGGCCAGTCTCTTTTCACAATGGTGGCCTGTGATAAGATGAGAGGTTATGGCAGCAAGGTGTAACACAGGAAGCTCCACCTCAACATGAGGGAAAACTTCTTCCCTGGGAGAGTGACAGGGCCTGGAACAGGGTGCCCAAAGAGAAGGTGGAGTCTTCTTCTCTGAAGACTTCCACGACTGGCCTGGATCTGTTCCTGTGTGGCCTGCCCTGTGTGACCCTGTGCAGACAGGGGGGGTGGACTTGATCTTCAGAGGTCTCTTCCAACCCCTACCATTCTATGATTCCTATTTTTCTGCTGTAGTTAACCAAAAGAAAGCTAAGACATACAAAGAGCATGCGCTATCTACCTTGATATAACTCCTTGCCAAGGACAAAACTCTATCTAGCACAATTTCCAATTTAGGAATTACCAGATGAGTGCACTTTTATTACTCCCACAACTACTCTGAAGCATTTATTAACAAAGTCTCAATCAAAATCAAACTAAAAATGAACAGTGATTTCCTTGCATAAACCTCAACATCGTGGTTTCACATTAAAAAACATCCACAGATTAATAATGGTAAGCATTAAGCAGAGGAAAACTAACCCAGAACCTCTGTTCTGGAGAGCACAGCTCAGAAGACAACAAATTCATCAGAAACGGCTATCAGAAATACAGAGGGCAAGAAGAGGACCACAACTGTGCAGGGATCAAAACCATAGGGAGATCATAAAGAAACATCAGTGCAACCTCTCCTGTTGAAATACTAGTTCCACACCAATTCAATGAATCCGTTGCTTATGAATCCTCTCTCCGTTCTAATTACACCAAGCTTCTAGAATGTTTTTACTGTATCAGGCACAAAGTGAAATTCACCTAAATTTTTGAGAGAGTCCCCCTGACATAGATTCCTCTTATTATACTGGACAAGAAAGGCTCAGCTTAACCCCACCAAGATAATTAATGAACATCCCGACATGGCACACCGAACAATGACAATAGCAATCAGCACTTCTGTTATCAGCACTTTGCACTCTCTACCACCTCATAAAGCCAGAGCACACTAAATCAAAACTTGTCAGTGCAATGTGCTATTCTTCAATCCACAAAGTAGACAGAAGCATTTCTACCACCTGAGAAAAAATAAAGCACAGAAATTATTGCATTTTCTGAGCTGGTTTGCCTACCTTGTCCTTGAAGATATGCGTATTTTGATAGATGAAGTCACGATAGCTTTCTGTACGCACTTTATCCTGTGATTTAAGGAGCAAAGTAGTGTTCATTTTTTCTACTTAGGTACAGTGCATCATTCGAAAATGCTGAAAAAATTGATTTTTAACTCAGCCTAAAGATGTTTTGTGGCTACTGTACGGATGAAGGCTTTACAGTGACGACAATTCCCATTTATTGTCTTTGCAAATGAAGGCAGTTGAGTCTCTGGAGGAAAAATATGAAATTACCTTACAGTTTCCTGACCTGCTGCATTTGATTTTAGGTGTTTCAAAGTTCTTAATACCTCTTCAAGACTTTCCAGGAACAGCAGCTACAGAGTGACAATACTGCAATGCCTTCACCTAAAAACCTTCGACGCAATGCTAAAAGTTTGAGTGACAAGTTCATGAAACTTTTTGTATCATTTTGCTCTCTGACACTCCTGTGACACACAGATCCCATTCAAAAAAGAAAAGAGTTATGGATGAGAACAACCTTCTCTATTTCTGAACAAACAGCAGATTTGTAAACCTGATGACAGGCTAGTAATTGAAGCTGTACAGCCTAGCCTATGAAAGCCCAGTGTAATAAATAAACTTAACTGTAATACAACATGACCTGAGAAGCTGGAATGTTTTCAAGCTTATAACTAAACATTTACAGTATCTTAGTATACAGAAGGTCAATCTACCAGCAAAGTAATCCATTAGAACATTGATTCTCTTAATATGCATCATCAGGTACAGAAATTGACAGCCAAGTCTAGGCTTTGGAATTGCTGTTGCAGTTCAAGTGTTAGACCAAAGAAAAAGAAAAATTGTAAACAATTTTTATCTAGGGAGGACAAATCTATAAATAATACTGAAGTATAAAATTCAACTGCTTATATTTAAGTTAATATTTAAGAATTTTTAGAAACAATATAGAAACTGAAGACATTTTCCCTGGTGAGAAAGAAGAGAGTCTATCCTATTAGAAATACAGAGACTGAGAACATGTTCAGAAAAAATCTGGAGACAAAAGAAATTATTTTGAGGCTTGAAAATCCCAAAGTCCATTTTTAAGTTTAGAATTATCAGGCACAGAGCTCAAACAGTTCAGAATATTTTTAGAAAATGGTACTTTAAAATTATCACAATTACCATAAATAAAAGAAACTGATCCTTTAAAATCCATACTGGTTTACTATGACCTTATATTCAGAGCAACTATTTTTAGTACTTTACCTCTATTACAGGAGTTGCTGAAATGGCAAAAAAAAAAAGTATTTAAAAAAAGTTGGAATGTTCAGCATCAATCGAGGAAGCAGTGAGCTGGAAAAGCCTTCAGCCTCATACCCTGCCCACTCACACCCCCCTCAGCACTGCCCCAACTTAATCAATACAATTCCAGGCACCGTCTCCACTATATGCTCTGCTGCTCGAGTAAGCCACAGGCATCCCTTCAGCTCACTCTATTTATCAGTTCCAATCACTCCCTCACCATTTCTATGTAATAGTTTTTATTTTTTTTTTAAATAAAATGGTGGGGAAATTAAGATGATAGTCAAGAAATTCTCAAGAAAAAATAAAAATAGAGCAAAGTCAAATAGTCATTCAGCCAGTATAAAGTAACAATACTCTGCTTCCCCATCTTTGAAGTATTTACAGGGAAGGGAAAAACCAAACCAAACAAACCAAAAACCCAAAACAAACCACCACACACACACCAGCCAACCAAAACAACAAAAACCAAAACCAACTTCATCCTGCCACTGCCAGGTATGAAGGAAAAAAAAAAAAAAAAAGGTTTCCAAACTGAACAGAGTCAGCACAGGCTTGAAATTTAGGCAGCAAGGCTCCTTTCTTAAAAATGTCAATGTAACAAAGGTTTATTAGCAAACAGAAAGGCTTCCTCATCCTATGGCCTGTAACATCTCAAATGACACCTTCATACAACTGCAAAATCAAACTTCTATAATTTTTATTTACCTTCAAGACTTAAATCATTTCTCTAGACTATACATTTTAGAAAGCATTCTTCTACTTCTGCACACATCTTTGTGCTTCTATAAAATCCTACCCCCTTAAAATTAACCTCATGCTTCTACTATTCTTACCATGGATTCATGTGTACTTCTACTCTGAGGCAACTAAATGAATTACAAAGTAGAAAACCTTGTATGCTACCCATATGGACAAAGCCACTTCAAAACTCAGCATTGTATCCCTACATCAGGCAAGAATTTTATTTATTTCCACGTTAAAATGATGAAACTGTTTATCACTTTCACAGCTGGTACTTTCTCTGAAAGGAAGCTTTAAGAGACTTTGATTTACATATGAATTATAAGTTGCTGGGTTGTATATTTGGTGGTCTTTTTACAGTTAAAAGGGTATACAGAGGTTTGCTTTTGAAGAGGTTTAAGCATTAATTTTTTACCTTTGTGATATAAAAGGAGCATAAGATTTTTCCATCTGTTCAGTGTCATATTTCCAACACACTGAACTATGCACACAAGTAACAACAATTTCTGCAACAGGAAACCATAATATTTGAGAAATGGTTTTGCCTAACAAATTTCAGTTAATAGGAAAATATAAGCTAAAGAAAAATATTCACTGTCTGGACCATGTCTTATTCTTTATGTTGTAAGTACCTAAGAAAAAGCTACTTTTGGCAAAGTAAGGATGTGGTGCAGATGTGTAAATCATTTTATGTTCCTAATTCTTCCTGTAAATGACATTTATACAAAGGAAATAATACTAAAAGCTGATCTCTCAATCCAACCAAGAAAAAAATCTTGTGTATAGTAAGGGTTAAAAATGCAGCTGCTCCGCGGTATATTTATAGGCACACAGACCACTTTATTCCACCTTTCATCTTTAGTCCTGCTAAGATGCAGTTGAGATGACTTTCTAACCTTTAGCATCTCTTCGTGTATCCCATAATGCCCATAGGAGCTGAAGTAAACACCATCCTCATCCTCGTGAAGGTCTGCAGTGGTGCTGGATGATGAGCTGCTCCTGACATCTGCGTTCATCACAAAATCCTGTGCAAATTGTCTGTAATCAATTTGAAATACACCCCTGAGACATGTTTATGGGACCATGAAAAGGAGGAGGGGATGGTGGGGAGAAGGGACCTGGAAGAGATAAAGAATCCAGGCTGAGCAGGGGTTTCCACAACAATGGGACCAGCTTTAAGTGTGCACAACCTCCCTCTGCCGGCGCCTCCAGCATGCTGCAACACCATTCTCTTTCCAGCATCTCCTGCAAAGACCCCTTTCTGCTTTCAACCAGCAAATAACACCAGTGAAATATGTGGACTACATTTCAGTTTTTAAAGGAGGAATTATCCAGTAGCATTTCAGTACAAATCTAGTACCACAGTGCTCGAAACAGGTGTATCAGGTTGTGCAATGTGGGTAAGGACACAGCACAACAAACAGCACAGGAACTACAAACCATACAGTGCTGCAGGACTGGTAGAAGGTAGGAGCAAGTACTTAAAAAACTCGAGCATTTGGGTGGAAAAAAACTACAGTTTAAAATTAGATTTATTACTTTAATTTTATACTGCTTATTTTTCCTCCTCCATGGCTTTGCATTCCTAATACACATGTTCACATTTCTCCAATTGTTCTTGATAACAAAACACAAGTGCAAGGACTTTATCAGGAAAACAGGATTACAAACAGCTCATACTATACCCACAGTGAAGTAAAGAAGCAAAGGTGCTTTAGACAGGCAATATTCCTCCATGGTCTACCCCAACAAAACTTGCATCCTAGACCACTGTAAAGCCAAACTCACCTTTAACAGGGGTAATACTTTTTTAAATAGGAGCTTAATGTATAAAAGCTGTAGGTAGCATCTCATTAGCAGTGCCATCCTCAGAGAACAAAAAAAGTCAAAAAAACTATTTCAGTCTTGACACATCAAATACTTCTCTACTTAACTAGTTTGGATGGGGAAAAGAAGGTGGTAAGGGATCTGTATTAAAAGTTTGTCAATGTAGAAACTTCCTGTACTTCCTAAAGTGTTTGCATAAGTGACCCAAAAATAAATCTGTATTCCCATTTTATCCACAAGCATAATCAATACATACTTTTATGGCCTCAAGATTTACAAGTAGTATTCACAGGCATGGAGATGGCCCAGTTCCTCATTGTCGTGCACTGAATATTTGTAACTAACAGAACCCTTATCTGAGACTGAAAATAGAAGTAGCTCAAAAGTTGGTTTATTAATCTCACTGAGAGTTTCTCCAAACTGTAACTGGATTCTACTACTAACATAACTGTTTGGAGTCATCTCTGAAAATATTTAGAGTCCCTTATTTAATTTGTCAATACCTTGCTCTTTTCCATTGTGTAGGTCTTCAATGTTTAAATTCATATCTAAAAGACTAACAGAAAAGTGTCTGAAAAACAAAGAGTGGTCCAAAGCAAAGCCATGTCTTATTTAAATAAGCCATGTGCTTATTTAGCTTTTCTAAGCGTACTTTACTCTTTCAATTTCTGAATATTTTGTACATTTTTTAATCATCATTTACAAGACATTTACTAATCACCTATAAAAGTCAAACCCACAGTCCCAACACAAGTGATGAGTTTTATCCTGTAGTTAAGTTCTACCACTTCTTTGAATTTCCATTGTCTTTAAACATGAACATCTCATCTCACCTCACCTAAACCAAATCAAATAAAAAAACCCTCAAACTTCAGTTCAAACACTTACTTCATCTTCTGAAGATCATCTTGTGCTCTAGCCAAGGCTGCCTCTGCAAGTCTGGCTCGGTGTTCTGCATGTTTTATTTGTTCAAGGAGCACCATGGTATCATTTAAACCGTTAGATGGCAACATGTTTGCAGGTTCACAAAGATCATCTATATCTGATGGAATAAAGAGGAAAAAATGTAAAACACCTACTATTCACATAGAACTATAGAATTGTCAGGGCTGGAAGGGACCTTAAAGAACATCCAGTTCCAACCCCCCTGTCAATGGCAGGGACACCTCCCACTAGATCAGGTTGCTCAGAGCCCACATGTTGGTTCACAGAAGCTCACAGGATGTTTTCAGTGTTGCTATTTCTGTCCTTGGGTGATTTGTAAACGTGGTCTGTTTTACAAGAACCATCACTGAATTTGATAGGACTAAACACAGAACACAATACCACTCTTTAAATGAAAATATGCTAGAAGCAAGCTCTCAGTTAATAAAGCAAATAAATCCAGAACTCATACTTTTTTAAATACCTGTGTTTCATTATTGATAAAAAAGACATTAGGTTTAGACTGCAAATGAAGTTAATTACAGTCCTGTGCTCTATTTTTCCAGTTATTCTGAGACCAAAAGGGCTGTTAATGGTAACGGTTAAAGGCAAGCAGGTATATCAATTTAAAATTTCTTAATAATAAGTTACTCAATTTTTAAACTGATTCCTTGGGCTTTTATAAAGCTTATGAACACACAAAACTCCGAAGAACACAAGCAGAATAAATCTAGATGAAACACTGCTTTTTAACTACCAAAATCTGAACTCAGCGGTATGTCCTATTTGCATCTTGCTAAATTCAGCAGATGTCACTGGATAAAAAAAAAGGTGCTCCTGTGTTTTTGGATATAATAAGAAGCAACTGCCAGCTTATTGTGCAAATAACTTCATTAAAAAAATCCCCAAACCATGTCTATTCCTGTTTATAATGGAAGCCTGACTATTTGGCCCATGGGACTGAAAAAAAGCACAGACACTTTCAAAAGGGTTTTGGACATTCAGATCACCCCCATAACCCTTTAGAAACTGCAACAGCACCTCAAAAGTCTATAGCTTGGGCAAAGAGCACACATTCAGCAGGAGCTGATACAGTAAAACAAGATATCCCTAAAATAACCAATGTCTTCTATCATGCATTATTTCTGCTATCATGCAACCTGCTTACTTCTAGCACACACTCTTGAATGAGTGCATCTGATCTTAAATACCCACATCTAGAAGCTTTTAAAGCTTTCTAGGTGTTCCACTGATGTTTGGGCAGAGTGCCTCTTTGGCCTGCTTAATTACTTAATTACAGCATCTCCACTATGAACATCATATCTACAGTAAGTGAATGCAGATAATAATCGGGAAATCTCAGTCATTAAAAACAACATATAACATGTGGTAAAATTTTCAGACCATAACTTAATCTCATGACTTAAGCTAGCAGGTGAACTTTCTCAGGTATGCAAGTCAACTAAACAGTGATGATGCTTCTTATGTCATCAACCCTGCCAATGCTACATTTACCCCACACCACAGTACAGTCATACTGAAACATATTTAATTACCAAACTGAAGTAGGAGATCATCTTCTAGCTCTGGTTTCAAATATTCTTCTCCTTCCCAAGGCAGTGGGCTGCACAGAGAATTCAAATATGCTCCTGTTGGTTTCTAGACAGAAGGAGAAAAGTGTGTACACTCAGTTGCTTTGAAAACCCCAGCCCTTCAATTTCATTCAAGAAAGTAAGACAAAATAAAATAAGGCAAAGGTATGTTCTTCTACCTATTAAAATAAATAGGGCATTATTAAAGAAGCTTTGTAGCAAAAGCTGAGGAATTATTTCACGTAATATTTGACTTGTGACAACAGAAGAAATGAATTTCTGCCTTCCATCCTAGCCCTGACAGCAAGTCCTCATCTTCAGATACTGCCACTACAGCCATGGTGACCAGACCGCAGCATGGAACTGCACCTATGAGCCAAGGCAGCAACAGGATCAAGGAATCCAGTACAAGCAGTAAAGCACAGCAGGTTGACAGAGACTGAAGGATACTTGGAGGATTACACAGCCATCAGGAACCAAGTTTACTCAGGCGTTTGCCTACGTAGCTTACAACAGGGCTAATCAATAAAGACAAGAAACTCCTCCTATCAAGTGTTTTCACATGAACAATGCTGTAGGGATAAGTGTCAAAAATGTTAAACTCTCTTCTGTTTGCATTCAGCCAGTTTATCAGGAAAGGACAGGTCAGATTTTGGACTTCATTTTTTCCATTTCTATGTTTACTCTACATAGCTAGTTATGCTTAAATAACTATTTGAGGATTTGAGAGTCAACTTTTAAGTAAAAACTGTTTAATTATGTAAGATGGTATTAAATCTGAACTCAAACTTTTAAGAAACAGCTGAAGAACATACTTCTATGTCACAGAATACACAAAATATACCCAAGCCTAACTTAAATGTTAAGTTCCCATCAGCTTTCCCAGTTCTGGTATCATTTTAGCAAATGTTCTGGGACCTAAGGGTTCAGGTGTTGTCCTTACTAACAGTGCAGCAGGGGTCTGGCCAGCTCTCATCCCCAAGAAAGACTCTCAGACCAAAAATCATGCAAGCACTGAGAAACTGCAGTTATCCAGAAGTGAACCCATTACTGGAGTGAGACAGCAGAGTAAAGGCTTAGCTAAAGTATCAAAACAACCTCATACTACATAGTGGGGACTTTTTACAAGTCTGAACAGCTCTTCTAGAAAAAGTAAAGGTCATCTTAATTAAATATATTTAAAAGGAAAACAACTAAACATTTGAATAAACCAGTCAATAGTGGTTTTAATTCCCATGATTTCTTCTCTTTATAAATAGAATATAAGATTTCATACAGTTATTAAAAGGAGGACAGATTGACAGAAGATTTCCCATTCTCCAGACATAACTAGAATGAAGTACACCTACCTTTAATCTAACAAAGTTTATTAGTTTAATGTATCCATAAAAATCAAGTCCTGGAAAGAAAGAAAAAAAAAAAGAGAAAAAAAAAAAGAAAGATCTTATGTTCTGGAAAATCACATGCATTTTACAATCATATGAATATTAATTACTTCTTCCACTGACCAACTTCCCTTGCAGTGTACACCATTACCTAGCACAGTCTTCATATCTTAAGTTTGCCATTTACATTTTTCTTTGCAACAGGAAATTCTCACCCTCAAGACAAACACATTTACCACAAACTAAGAATGGAATGCCTGCAAACGTGGGCTATGAACAGGGATTTCATTACTTTGGCAAGCCACTAGACCAGGACAGTCACGTTTATCTCCTACTGGCTGCCTTGCTGGTGTTTTCAGCTGTTGTGCTCCTTTGTTGATGTTTTCAACTTTCTGCTTAATGAAATGTAGATTGATCCTACTCATCGAGTATACACATCAATATTGATTTAAACTGACACCTTGCTCAGAAACAACAACATCTAAAAGCGCTTACTCCTTTTCAGTGCACACTTTTACAGTAGCACTCCTACAACACTGTTTCCCTTCCTCTGCTTTCCAGTTTTCTATATGCAGTAAGCAATGGAATTCAGGCTCAGTAGTTCAGCACTTACCTAATTATTTCAAAGAGCCTCCCCCCCTTCCCCCTTCACTTACATTTTCTTGTATGCATCTTCCTTCAGTCACCAACTTGACCTCAGTACACGACAGCTTCAAGTGAAAGCCAACCTTACTCTTCACTTGGAAGGGATGAAACAGACATGGAAGGATGCACCTTCCTCTGATCACCTGAGCCAAGACTGCAGATGCTTCAAAGATGCCAGCAGTACATCCCAGTTACCTGAACTCTTGGTGGATACATCCACTTTGGTCTCTGCTACTGAGCCCAACAACAGTGCCATTAGTTGGGCAAGAGTTCTCAAGAGATCACAGGTAAACAGCTTTTATTCCAGCATGCAGTGGGGGCTGGCTCAGGTCGATCAAGGAGGCAGTGGGAACTCAGCATAAGCCAGCAGAGATCAGTCTTACTTTTGTTACTAGCTAAGAGCTCTACCGGTACATAAGCATACAGGAAACAGCCAACAGAGAGGTAACATATGAGCATTTTTCTACAACAGCTTATCTTGTTCAATCTTGGAACCTGCAGCTGCAAGCAGGAAATCAGCTACAAAAAAAACCTAATCTTTGCCATTTATTTTACGCAAGATACTGAGATTCAGAAGGAAACAAGTTGTGAAAGCAACTTACCATATTTCTTGATCACATCCCTGACATTAAATTGATGGTCTGTTTTGCAGTGGGAGAACACATCTTCAGCAGAATTAAACAATCTGTAATCAACAATTACTAAATACTAAGTATTAACATGTTTAGAAACTGTAATGCTTCCCTGTTCTGACCTACTGGGAAGTGCATTCAGAACACACCAGCTTTGCCATTCAGAAAGGATGAAGGGCCACCTGCTTACTCGCCTATCTTGCAAAGAAGCTTTTCCCTTGTCTNATATTCAGAACACACCAGCTTTGTCATTCAGAAGAATGCAAAGAAGCTTTTCCCTTGTCTGCAAAACACACTGCAATAAAAGGTAATAGATGCAAAAACTGACAAAAACCCAAACCCTGTTAACTTCCAAAAACTTCTTGAGCAAAACCAGCATTAAACATGAAATCTAATAGTCACATATGTATGGGCTGAATCTGCCAGCTAGAGGTGCTACCGGCAAACTTCATTTTATATAACATATATACTTTTCAAAATAAAAATTGTAATGTATTTACTGATGTTAGGAAAAAATAACCGAAATCATTCAAAAGCGAATCCCCCACGCTGCTTCAGGGTGAGGAGAACTTTCCACATCACTCTCTCCTCCCTTCTGGATTTAACGGACCTTTAGCTCTAGAGAGGCCGTACAAAAGGCCAACAAGGTACAGAGCACTGTTACAAACTCCGGATCGCTGATGTTCCCGAGGGGCCGCCTCCCGCAGACTCAGTCCGGTCGCTCTTATCCCAGCCCCCCTTCTCCAACGGCCCGATCCGGGCGGGGAAGCGCAGAGCAAGAAAACCCCACGGCCGCACCTGTCGCAGAAGAGGCAGCGGGTCCGTAGGTCCTCGGTGGCTGCACCTTCCTCCTCCTCCTCCTCCCAGGCCTCGTCGCCAT
>VWZY01011029.1:213713-246213 GCA_013399075.1 Chloroceryle aenea
AAACTATTATTAAATGGCTATGACCTTGCCCTATGTTAATTAAATTAGGAAAAAAAGAGAGATAATATGGGTCTAGTTTGTTGGGATACTTTTTTCATTTGGAAGGTTTGCTTTTGTTTGGCTTGGGGATTTTGGTTTTTAACAAAAGCTCACCCCAGAACTGTGGTTATTGTTACATGACAAAGTATTTGACTCAGTATATTACACAGATAATTTTTAGTCTCCTCCATTCTTTCTCCTTTAACATGAAAGCACTTTTCTCAACCTGGCAGAAAGGCAAAGGAAATACCAAGAGCATGCTATCCTCCACTTTCTTGCATCAGATCAGCAAACTGATTAGATGGGCTGTTCTCTTTCTTCCGATGCCTGGTGAGTATCAGACCCTTTAGTTAAACCAGTGCACTTCAGCACTGCTGTCAGCAGCTTTGAGGGACAGCAAATGGCAGGAATGTACAGCCAGAAACAGCACTGTTGGAACAGATACTATGACCGACCATTTTCAATGAAGGACTGAGCAAAAGCAGTCTCTCGAGTTAGGGCAAAATGGTGTAGAAAAAGGAGTGATACTACCTTGAGATAAATATATATTTATGAACCTGCAGAAATGCCTCCAAAAAATGCTTATTGTGCAGCAGCTTGAGGAACAGGGGATAAATTCAGGTGATACAGAACACTGGGATCCAACTGAAGATAACTCCAATCAGATAATGTTAAAAAAAAAATTAAAATGTTTAGAGACTTAGAAAAATCGCTGAGCTGTAACTTTCACTGCTGATGTCCAAATGGTAAATGCAGATAAAAGTACTTGCCAGTTTCTTAAGGGTGAACCAGCGTTCACAGAGAAAGCATCTGTTAGTAATTCAGCCTTTTATATTAGTATCTGGATTTCTACAGGTGAAAACCAGTTGGACTTAGAGTAAATGATTGTAAAAATAAACTACAGAAGAAATCCTCCTATCCCCATTTGAAGTAAAATGAAGTGTTTGTCTTAGACAATGTCTTTACTATGAAAATATATTACCTCTACTCATTCACAGTAAGAAAAAGAGTGAGGACAGGTGCATTCAAATCAGCTGACAGGTCAAACTAATGGAACTGTGAGGGCTGTGCATTAAAAACAAACCCTCAAAAGCAGCTGTTTGGTACATAATGTTTTGCGAGATGCTCAGTGTCACAACAGTGGATGTTAAGCATTTAGCAATCTCTGGTTGTCAATACCTAGGGGACTTACTTGGAAAAAAAAGCCCTTCTTGTGAGGGGCTGAGCATCTGAGGACAGCGAGTCCACTGAAACCATCCATGGCCTCTCTTCATGAAGAGCAATGGTCTGAAAAGAGTGGACACAATGTGTGCCAGAAAAAAATTATTTGAGCTTGAAATAGCAATATCACAGCTGAAGAAAAATTTAGAAAACATAAATGAAAATAGCATTAGTACATGTTTTCATATCTGTTTAAGCAATCTAGTGCTTACTGCCTAAATTTCCAAAGGCTTGATAAGAAAATCTTTAAGAGCAGAACTGAAATGCAAGTAGAGGAAGAGTGTGGAATTTTTAGATTACAGAATGATAGAGACCAACAGAAGACAGATTTATCTTGTTGTGCCTTTGATCACAGCCCAGAATAGTCTCTCCATTTTGGTAGCTGTAACAAAAATACAAATATTTATTTGCTCAGCTTCACTTTCCCTGAATTGGGACTCGCCCACCAGAATGAGGAACAATACTGATGATCATGAGAAAAAAAAACCCTTTAAAGTCAGAAAAAGAGACAAAAAATAGAAAGCATAGTCAGGCATAGGACCACATCCACTGACACTGCTTTTCTTGCAAAATCATTTTAACTTTTCCAAAAAAGATGGAAGAGAGAAAACATTACATTGCATTTTTCAAAAATAAATTTCACAATTAACTGAGATGAATTCAGTTAGTTGTTTGCAGTAAAGGAGGTACTATTTTACTTTTGCTTCTATATCTAGAAAACTGGAAAGACTTACATAATGTTTTTGACAGCACACAGATTGGGAATATTTCAGGAGTTCAAGGTTTTGAAAGATTTATTTCAACAGTTGAGTTAACTCTTCATAAAGGATCTATAAACATGGGATTTCTTCGTGGCATTAGTATTGAAAAGATAATTACTGTCTCTTGTTTTAAGCTTCTAATGAAAGCATTTTGTAGGAGGAGATACTAGATAGGTTGGGAAAATTATTTTCTCCAAGATGACTGAGCTACTCCAAAGGTTTATCCCAGAAGTCTAAAAAAAATGTAGGAAGGAGGAAAAAGAATTACTTACCCTGCACAGTGTAAGTAAACAATAGTGAAATGTAAATGTGCAATCAAAGGATTTTTAAAGCAGATAAATGAAACTACTTTTTGTAAACCAAACAAGAAGTTATTAAGTAGCATTAGGGTAGTGTTTTGATTTTTGTGCCAGCTTGTTACAAATTCTCGCTTTGCTTAGTTGTTGACAGATTTTTTCCTCATTGTTTGTTCATTTCACTGAACAAGACTAATGTAAAACTAGAAATATCCTTCAGTAAAACTGCAAGTTCTTCTAATAAATATTAATTCCCACTTCTTTAAAAGGTGTTTGTTTGAGGTATTATGAGGAGTAGCTATGTGTGTTAAATCTCCTATTCTTTGTATCAGCTTCTTTAAAAAAAAATTAAAAAATCAGCCAATGAAAAGTGCCTAGACCGACGCTGTCTCCCTCGGATAATCCAAGGCCAGTAGAGGGATAATTTGATTAAACTGAGACCCTAATTTATTTAGCTTTAGTTCTGGATCAACCTCTTCTTAATAGAGCGCTGTCGTCTCCAATTGTTTGATGAAAATTAAAGTGACATAAATACCATGGGACTTTTTCAATCTGATTAGTCAGCTAACTTGCATCAATACTACCCCAGCCATCAGGCACTGGCGTCCTTCCTTTCACCAGCCTTACTAACAACTGACAAGTTCTCCTTGAAGACCAGGCACCCACGCTGCCACTCAGACCCCCACACTTAACCCATCAACCGTCCTCAATGGGTCTTGTTTGACAAGGTGCCCACACCTTTTTCCATTGCTGTTCATCAGACAAAGCTAAATATTGTTTTATTAGCAATCAATAGCCTGTTAATCCCAAACGATTTCACAAATCCACTGAGCTCTCAAGCTGATTATAAACGTTTGGGTTGGATTTGGTTGGTTTTTTTAAGCTGCTAAATTTCAGATGGATTTTCTCCTCTCCTCCCAACCCTCCTGCCCTGATATTGGACATTGTAGCTGGTAAGCAAAGCCACAAAAGCAAAAGAGCTCTGTTGTCTTTAATGTTGCCTTTAACTGGATGTTTAGAAATGTCTAAGTTTTGTAGTTTAAACATGATCAGATCTGTGCCACCAAAGCCTCAGCAGATTTACTGGCTCCTCCACTTTCAGTCTATCATTCTGAAACTTAAGAATAAGAGAACTTCTGAGCCTACCGTTTTCTTTTTGCAGCACTATGATAAATTCTTACTTAGTCTGTGTGATGATGGACTAAGAAGTGAGAGAAAGGGAGAAGTAAGCGTCTTTGATTTACAGTATATAAAATGCTAACAGAGCTTGCTGTTGCACTATTGAATGATGTACCACCGTTCATGTCCAAGCCACAGACACAAACTTGGCCATACCTGGTACAATCTGATGATCCCTTTGTTTGCAAGCTGGGTCATGGATCTATTTTTTGTGAGGCCCCAGGGGAACAACATCAAAGACACACTTCCTCTTGGATTTACCCATCCTTGCTTACACCTTCTGCCTGCCTGTCTTTGCCCTCAAGATGTCGATCATAATAACTGGTGTTGTCATCATCAAGTGATCGTTCACCTATGTGATGTAGTATAAATCACCAGGTCAAGGCAGACAGGCAGGACTGGTAGGCACAGACGGAGTGTATGAAGGTCCCAGAAACAAGCTGCCAACTTTCAAAGCCTGGTGAGCTGGCTTTGCAAGTCTGGGCTGTTCTCTGCATGACCCTCCTGAGATCCTGTAGAGTGCACACTCTCTGCAACAAGCAAAGAAGGGTTCTTGGCAAGCTGATATTGCAGCAGTGGGGCACATACCCTGCCTGAAACAAATCTTGCAATGAGTGGCCTTGACTCTTCAGTACAAGACAGTTAACTCTAGTCAGAGATCACGTTGACACTGAAGGAGTTAACTAAAAGCCAAACGGGATTAAACACACATTTTATGCTTTCTGTGTGGGGACTTAGCAGACCCAAACTGTGTGTTAAGTAGAAGGGAAAAAATATTTCAGCTGACAGAATCCTCTGGGATTTCTGTCTATTGAAACAGATTTCCTACAGAAATACCAGTTCTAAAACAGACCATAAATACAAAGTTTCAGACAACATTTCAAATCACTAGCTTCCAAACGTTAGCACAATTTCTGCAAATGTATCATCTTGGAGCATAATGTTAAAATTGTTCCAAATTTGATTGTTCAGTATCTGTTTTAAAGGGGTCTTTCATACAAGCTCAGGTCTTCCTGAGAGGAAAGAAACACGGGCCTACCTCAAACTCTTCTTTTGACATTTTTGTCTGTTAGGAGAAATATCTATCACATCAAAGATATTCATCAAACCCCTGGAACATACTGACAAAAAATACACCTGCTCATAATTTTCAAAAAAGGTTAATGTTTTATATCTCAGACATTTTACATGGAACATGAAAGTTTCTGCCAAGCCAAATAAAGCAGCAACTTTTTGTTACTCTTTCTTTGCTTTCTATGCATGACCCTGTTGCATTTGCCAGTTCCCTGGGGCTTAAAATGCTGAAGAATGTTTTTTAGTTTTGCACTCTTAACAATAATAATTATTAAGAAATTATACTAAAATATATACTTACTCAAGTACGTACTTCTTGTAGTTTGCAATTCCTCTCCAAAAATCTGTATTTCTAAGGCCACTGGTAGTAACTTTGGAAAACAATCGTCGATTCAAGATCCGAACAACTCTACTGCTCTTGAATTCTAGGATAAAGCAATACATATTTTGTGTCAAACTTTTTACAAGTCTTTGGTGTATTCTCAAACTGGCTATTTTGCACAGCAACAATTGTGTGGTGGTTATTAAATATCACCATTAATTCTGCAGGAGTTGTATTGTACAATATCATGCACTGTTTGAAGCAGGAGTTTACTGTTTTTCTCATTAAATTATTTCTTTGTAGTAATGGGGAAAAATTCCACCAATATATTAATCTTCACCTAATCATTCTGTAAGTAGTTTTTGAAGATCTAAAAACACACAGGGAATAAAACATGAAAGATTTTTTTTGATCTGCTCCTAAGAAACTATGGACTAATGTAAACATAACATTTTTTTTTCTGTCAGACCAATCTTGCTGTTATTCCAGAGTTCTTCCCCATAGTAACAGTCTCTATGGATCATTATAAATTGTTCTAAATTAGAGTAATTCCTCTGGTCCTAGGGGTCACCTGCCTCTTCAGACTAAGCATTAATGTTCATTGATGGTCATGCACTGGTACAAAATTTAGGTCACCCAACTAGATTACTGGAACTCTTTGACTAGAAGCCAAATCATACAGCTGGAAGCTGAAGCAGATGCTCAGCATCTGCTGTCCAAGTTACATGAACAGTTACAATGTCCTCTTTATCCCTTATCAGCAACACTTGACAAAGCTCTGTATTCAGTCTCCTGTTTCCCAGTGTCACTGCCTGCATGCTTCATTCCTGTTCTGTTAGGTACAGGTCTCTGTGCTGACTTTCTAGGAACCAACTCATCTTGAGGAGACATTAACAAACACAGGCATAATAGAGAGAGGAAAGCCCTAGCCAATACATAGCTTGAACTACTTCAGTAAGAAAGTGCGTGACCCTCCAGTGAACCCCTGATTTGTATACAGCACCAGAGGGCACACCATAACAAGCAACGACTTTCTATACATTAATGTAGGTTTTCCCATACTACCTACTTCTTGCAGGTTCTATACTTCCTTTAAAGTGTGCCAATGAGTTGCTCTTCTTATTCCTAGCCTTTCATGAAAAGATTGGTCTAGCCCTCATGTTTCTAATGCTCAGGAACCTTTTTATTTCTAAACTAACAGGTGGCCAGTGCAGAGGCAGAGAGGCAGAACAGTTACAGCTCTTCCTACTGCAGGAGTATGCAGACAAGGGGAAGGGGCTCCTGTCACACCCACCAGCAGGCCAGCCCACCCAGCCACAACGTGGGGACACGTTCTGCTACACAGCATTTCATGTCCCCAGCCAGCTCTGCCCAAGCCCTTCAAATTAGCCCCCAGGCTGCTTCACTTCGCTGCACCTGACACAGCCAGTGCCAGTGGAGCACATTGGCTGAACCCTGAGTGAGGGCTGTCATCAGTTCCAGCAGTGGTCATATGAAGGCTGTACGGACATCTGAGTGGTACATTCTGGTTTTCAGGGCTTTCACCCTAAGCCCTTCCTTTCTGTTTTACAGAATTTGCTGAATCCAGCCTTTGGGATGGTGAGAAGAAACAAGTAGACAACCTCACGTCTGTGTTAGGAGCTTTCTACCACCAGCTGTATTGTCAGTGATGGCTTTGGAATCCAAACAGCTAGAAAATGGACAGATCCCTAAAATCTTTGCACAAGGCTTCACTGGAGCATGAGCTGACTGCTTGTAAAAGAAGAGCCCCCTGCAAAACTTCCAAAATGTTTAGGCAATGAATGCAGAGTTGGAAAAAACACTCCAAACTGTTTGGACTATCCACTTTTTCCTGTATGTTTTGGGTGAATCTGCCCTAAGAAGGAAAAATTAATCTGCTTATATGCTCTTCTAAGTAGATGGGCACAAGAAACATTTTATTCCCTTGTTTTTTTGACATTCATAGTACAACAGATACTTCCTCTGTGCCAGGGATGTGTTTTCTGAAACCTTTCCTTTTTCACACGCGTTTTTTTCTGCTGTGGACGCAGGAGGGCAGTGCAGTTCTAGTTTGGATTCAAACGTCTATGCAGCAGATGGTCTTTGACATAAAGCAAGATTAGCCCAAGTCCAAGCAAAGCCTCCATTCCAGTTAAAGGATAGTTTCTGCTCTTTCCCTACTACACTCGGCAACCCACCTCTAGTTACACTTTTAAAAGTAAATATATCTTCCTCAACCTCTGCATTCACAGCTAACGTCTGTACTGCCAATGGGGGAAAAAAGAAAAAAAAAATAAAATCAGGGAGTGAAAAGGAAAAAAAGAGGAGGGGGAAAGGCAGCAAATATTCCTTAAGTGCAAGGAAGTGGATCTACCAGTGCTACTGGGGAACAAATCCTGGAAGGTGCTGATCACCTGTAATCACTCTGCAGTCCCATGATATTTATAAGTTCTCTGGCCTCCCTGGGCTGAACTCAGAAGCAGACCAAGTGTGCCTGAAATGGATCTTTCCAAGGGCACAGAGTAATAGCTCTGTGAGATAAAGCTCTTCAGACTTGCTGAATGCTGGTTTCAGCAAGGCAGGGGTTAGTGCAGTAGCCTCTCGCCTGGGGAGAAGGGAGCCCATCCTAGGTTCAAGATTAAAATAAAATAAATCAAACTGCTTCCTTACATATCTCTGGGTCTTTTTCCACACGTTTAAAAACTATCTGTGTAACACAGGATAGGCAGAGCCTATAGAGAAACTTTAAGTCTGTAATAGAAAGGCAGTGCTAGAGGATGCCAGTGTACTGAATATTTTATTTTGGGGGGTGAAGGGCACACTGATAATGGAATGAATTGCTTACTGGAAATTATGACTAAAAGTTCTGCCCACAATTTAATGTTATCTTCAACAAGGAATTAAAAGATCCCGGTATTGATTGAGAGGGCAGAACTGCAACTTGGAAGCTAAACTGAAAAAGTGGAAAAATTTCCACAGGCAAGCTCTAGTTTTGCAGATTTTGTTTCTCCCATCAGAGAGAGCTTTTGGGTTCTTCCCTTAATAGTCCCCTCAAGCTTTGCCAACCCATCTCGCTCTAAGTGCTAGCAAACTCATTTGGTGCACCACATTTATCTGTAGTACACAGAAACAAGCTACTGGGCTCAAGGGCATCAAGAAAAAGCCTGTCAGGATTCCAACTTATGTACATCTCTACATACATCTTATTGATTTAATTTTAGGTAAAATCAGTAGATGCATGGTTTAAAAATGTGTGACATATGTAAAGGAAATACATACTTATTAAAAAAAAAAGGTTAGTGATTATTTCTTCTTGGGAACCATTTGTTAGAGCCACATTAGCAGACAAGTTTTTGTGCTGAATTTCTTCTTATACAGGAACAGTTTTTCATCAATTTCTATAAGTCATTCATTTGCAGCACTTCCTAGTCTTTTGCTGTTTGAACCTTTTCAAGGATGGTTTTGTTCCTTGGGAATACACATACTCATAGGGAGACAGGTATTTTAGAAATCATTGATGACATCTCTAGCCATTATTTTATGATGATTTCTATCTAATATTTTAGTGAGGTGCATTATATCTTAATATATTTTCCTTCATTTACTTTTTCTGTATTTCAAATTTCATCTTATTCTGTATTAAGGTCTGAGTCTTGTGAAGAAGTCATATGGTCACATAATACATTTCATTTTGGCTCTTTGGTTCGTCTCCAGCATGCAGAAACATTATGATTTATTAAAGGAAAATAAAAGCATAGCTCAAGTAGTTTCAAGTATTTATTCTAATCAGGATTAAAAAAATTAATAGAAGACATGTTAGTAGTATGTCTTGACAAAGGCATAATAATAATATAACAACATCCTTATCATTACTAATAATAATATTTCTGACAAAAGAGGAGGTAGCCTGATTCTTTTTCTGGTTGAGTGTTCCTACCATACCCTATGAATTCCCATATGAATGAAAACCTAATTCATCTGAAAATTAAACCTGCAAAAAAATGGACCAAACAGTTTGGTCTCTGCACTGCCTCAACAGGCAGCTGAAAATCATCCCGCTAAGGGAGGAGAGGTCAGATGGTGCTGCTAAGGGCCGGAGGGAGAAACTGCTCTCTGAGCAGCATCTTCATTTTGGACTGGTGTAAACCTAAGGGCATAAGCTGAGACCAACTTCCAGTGAATTCAAGAGAGTCACAGCACTCCGAGGGCCTTTCACTGGGGCCACTTCTTATAAAGTCCTTCAAGAAAATACTAGATCCACTAAAAAAGAAATTGGAAAATACCAAGCTAATAAGGCAGTGTTTATACCTTCTTCTGAAGACATACTTTTCCAGTGAAGGTGTATGTAACATAAAGAAATGGCTAAAAGTCAAGTAGTGAAAGAAAAAATCATAGCAAAAACAAGAACCTAAGAAAAAAGAAAAAAAAAAGACTAAAATTAAAAAGATGCACTTCAAAAAGAAATACTTTAAGAAACACCTAAAAAGCATTTATGGACTTTATACCTTGGAACTCAGCTGCAGTATAAAAACACAGCAGCTCCCTCCACCTTTCCTTTTGTAACAGGTTTGTCACATGCAAAACTAAGAAAGTAATCAAAGCAGTAGCTGAGAAATTATTAATACATTTTTAAAAGGAAGGACCCACAGAATATTAATAGTTTGAAAGACTGACATTCTCTAGTGGGAAATAGAATTTTTTAATCTGCCTTAGTATCAATATAGATGTTACCACTGAAAATACATGCTGCTAATTAATATAATCTATGGAGCTACTTAGCCAATACCATTGAAATAAGTACTAATCTATAAAGTCCATAGTTCCTTTTGAATTTGGACTAAAATCACCTTGTCAAAGAGAGAAACAATACAAGGACTCAAACACAAGAAAAAGCATACAGCAACACATTTCAAACTGGGTTTCCTCAGCACTGTATTTTTTTCAGCAAATTAAGGTTTTATATTTTGTCAGAGAGAAAAATAACAATGCCTCTGAGCTAGCTTTTTTTTCCCCTCCCACAGACAGTAATCATAAAAGTAAAGAAAAATTGATCAAGTTCACACAGAATCTTCATTAACATGGGTTTGAGCTGAAACTATCTACTAAGGGATATTCTTCTCCTCAATATGAATGCAGCTGACTGGGGGGAAAAAAAAATACAATGTTTTCACTGTTAGTGGGTTCGTTTTGGAAACCTTTAAAGATGGCAGGGTGACAGGACTAGATCTGAGGCTAGATCATCCTTGTGAAGAATCTACTTCTATCATGACATTTTTTTAATAGAAAACCCCACTTATGGAATTAAACAGCAGAAATCTTCATAAGGATCGAATGAGCAACCAGATATAGCAAATAATTGTCCCCAGGAGTGTTCCTGAACTATATAAAACATTCAGAAAATAAAGTAGTACTAAATTATAGAAATTTGTCTGAGCTTTTACAGAGAATCTATGTTAATTCATACCTTTTAAAATATATTTTATTCTGTTATAGTAATCATAACATTTTTAGGCTTGAATCAAATTTGAAGAGAATTGTTGTTTGTTTTGGGTTTTTTTTTGTAAAAAAGAAATGCGAAAACTAATCTGTTAATCCATCCCTGTTTCACTGGTCTAATTCTGCTTTCATTTGCAATCTCTGTGAAACCTCCCCTGATACACAGGAACATGTCAGAAACAGAACAAATTTGTAGAGCCTTTTTTTAAAAGCACTTTTCTAAGAGGCTATTCAAAATGATAGGATTGTATTTTTCTTTTGCTATTTCAGGCAGAGCATTCTTGAAACCTCCCTACCTTCCCACAGTCTTGAGGAAGCTGGTTGGAGAACTGTGAAAGCTAGCACATAGATGTCAAGAATATTAAAATAATGTGATCATTGCCTGGCAGACCAACTGTTTTGAAAACTAAGATCCAAGATACATCTCCTATGCAACCAGAGGATATGATTGAGATAAAGAGGTGAGAGTACAGAAATATACCCCAAAATCCTATAATCCATTTCTCCATAACTACTTCCAGCCACCAGAATCAAGAACAAACAAACAAAGCAATCTGACCTCAGTAGAAAAGATAAAGTGAACTGCAAACAAATCTCAAATTCCATTTCCCTCATCAACATGCTCCAAATGCCCTCTGCAGCCTGTGCTGGAGAGGAGCGGCCAGTGAGCTAACTGCAAAAACACCCTTGGGACCAAAACAAAATCTCAACAGCAGGATAAAAGAAAGTGCCATATCAATTTCATTTCCATTCATCATTGTTAAGCTTCAAGTATAAGAAAGTTTCATTGCCCATAAATACTCAGATCATAAGCAGCTGCACATGATATCATTTAGAGCCCGGTTGCATAACACGTATTTCCCCTGAGCTTTGTCCCTAAGCTGCAGCCTGACAGGCATCAGCGAGATCCAACTTGCTTTTTTAAAAAAGCCTGTGCAGCGTTTTTATATTTAGCAGCTGAACCAAACTTCACAAAAGCGGCCAAAAAGAATTGGTAAAAGGTTAGGATAGATTGACTGTTTCCAAATTGGAATACTAATGATGATCTTTAATGAAGCCTGACAGTACAATCTGTTTCTTATTGTTCCCTAAGTGCTGGCTACTGATCATATTCACTGGCTTTAGGTGACGGGGACAGACAGGGACAAATGGGCCCCACTGGTGAGCAGAACTGTGCACAGCTGATCTTTCAACAAGGATTAAATTAATTAAAATGATTCTCCCATCAGAAGACTCAATCTTTTGATTTGTTATCATCATAGTGGTTATTAATTTTGAACGATGTCTAATTGGTGCCACTGCTGTTTGGGTCAGATGGCTTAGTGATCTTCTTAGAAAGCACTAAAGAATACAGAATTTTAGTAGCTCTGGCAAGGAGCATGGGAGGTGAAGGAGGGGGGAAAAAAAAAAAAAAAATCACAAACTTGATATAATACCTCTCATAATGTGGAAGAGCAATGGAGAAAGGAGGCAAAATACCTGTAACACCCATCTGGTGAAAGCTGACTTCGCTTTATTCATTTCATTGCTTTTAAAGCAAAAATTAAGGCAGTTTCTCATAATGATAGCCTTAAAGGAATGTTTTATTATAGGTTTGCTGATAAGGACAATTAGAAATGTTTCACTTCCTGGGCAAAGACAATATGCTCAGGGTTGGGAAGGGCCTCGGGGAAAGCCCAGGCTAATCAAGAAGGTCACCACTGGACTTGCGAGACAGAACTTGCGTGGCTTGCATGGTATCTGGCCCAGCCATTTCAGGATGTGGCCCTGGCTCCACAAACGACATCTCCCATTTCTTCACACAGTCAGTCTTTTGAAACCAATGTTAATGACCACAAGAATAGAACCAGGAGGATCTAGTCTCTTACTAAAATTTTTAAGGTATTTTAAGCACTTTAAATCATCAACAGGATTTCAGATGTCACAGAAGCACCTGCGTGTCAAACAAGGTTGACCATCTGTATGGTGTTGAAGTTCAAGCTGTGGTCTCTGAACAGCTACACACTCTGATAATGTCTAAATCATCCCTGAAAGTGGTTGTGAGGCTTCATGCTTCTTGCAGAGATTGAAGTGCAGAGTAAGAGAAAGGTCACATTTTGTGCCTTATAATTGACAGACATCTTAATGAGGTGAGGACACAATTGCTCCTGACAGAGCTGGTAGACTACAGAGTTTTTCCTCCCGTTCACTTTTTGAAGGTAAATACATGACTGCCATGGATAACCTGGAGGAGAGCTAAATCCTGATTCCTAGATGATATTCACACAAATTAAAGCCCTGGAGATTTCTTTTGAAGCAAGTGATGTCTGCTTCTCACTCAGATAAGACCAGGGATGTAACTCTTTGTTAGCTTGTCTCCTGTGCATAGGTAATTGTTTCTATCCGACCTATCTATGATCACAAATATAATCATTAAATAACATCATTGCTTTATGAAGGGAGCAGTTCATCTGGGAAGGCATCTAATTTCATCAGGGGAATAGGTGTTTAGATGATACATATCCTGACAGTCTGACATGTCTGGGGGATGATTCTGTTGCCTCAGTCTTCCCTGCATCTGGCAACAGGAGGCATCGCTCTCTTTACAAACCCGCAGCTTCACTGGACCTTCCTCCAGCCATACTATCCAGCTCCACAACTAGCAGTCTCACAGCAAAAGGAAACACACTGCAAGGCAAATGAAAAAAATCTTATTTCTCTTAGAGCAGCCTCTTCTCCTCTAGGAGGATGAAATTCACATGTTTTATCTGAAATCTCAGTTAGGATGGAATAAGGCCACTCAAGTAAAAATTATTTCACGCATGTTAGCTCTTGGAAGTCAACAGCAAAACCATCAACCCAGAAGCATTTGTGCCCTACATTAAATGAAAAACAAGCTTTTAACAATGTTAGCTACATACTGTAAGAAAATCTGCCTAACCTGATCTTGTCAGGCTTTACTATAGACTACAACTCCCACCAAACCATCTTCATAACTCTGGTAATAAAATGAGATTTTAAAACTGTTTCTAATTCATCATCTTTCAGATGGTTGGGTTTTTCTCAGCTATAAGAAAGCAAGATAAACCTCAAACAAATTTCAAGTCATTATAACAGAATAAATAAAAAAGATTTATATGATAGAGCCCAAAGATTCATCCAAATTTTGGGAGGCTTATATCCTACTTCATAGGTTAAAAGCATTTCTACTCCATAGATAATATTTCTCTTTATCTTTTCTTCACACACATTCCCCCTACTTATTCTGCTCTGTTTGGTTAGACTTGGGCATGCTGATCTTATTCAACTGTTTAGACAAGGAGTAAGTTACAGATTGAAAAATCCAACTATTTTGTTCCTGGCCCCAGCACTGATTTGAGGTTATAAGACTTTGGGTAAATTACATCTCTGCCATTTCCTTTGTTTCTTCATTTGAATGTTCTGTTCAGCAAAATATTTTTATTTTGAAATGAAACAAAGCTAAATATCATTACTAGTGATCCCACGAATCTATTTTTTTTTAACGATCACTCAAGTTGTTTTGATATTATTCTTTTTTAAATGGATATCATGAAATTCAAAATGGTATGAAACCAAAGGCTAATGTTTAATTTCTGAAGAAACAGTAACATTTCCTAAATGTCATATCTAAGATTGGTATTCTATCAATTTTTCCCTAGTCAGAAGAGATAAGCAGGTTAAAAAAATCTCATTGAAATGCATATTGAGAATTTTATTTCACCAATGAGAAGTGTCTGAGACAAAACAAAACAAACAAACCAACCTTAAAATATTTTGAAAGCTACACAAGGCTATTATTGTTTTGTTGGCCTTTGAATCATGCTTGAACTCAAATCTTCCTATATTCTGTTAGACACAGCTGTTTGGGGTTTCAAAATTCCTCTCAAGTATAAAAGTATACATTTAAGCAAGCACATTAAAGAATCTACTTAATTCTAAATTCAGTTCTCCAAAATGTATGTGCTGCATTGCCATCTGGTATTGCTTGCCATCCAAACACATCTAAATATAACACTTCCTATGCTTCGTTACAAACAGGATGCCTTTAATTTAAGCCTCATAATTGCCCTGTAGCTAAAAGCTGTTTTAAAGATCAGGAGGCTCTAGCACATATCTGCCACAGAAAAGCCAAAATGCAACCAGTAGAACGCCAGCTGTTCATCTCCCTGAATCAATTCCGTGATTTAGCAGAAGATGGAATGAACACCTCCCCCATGACGTCAGTGGAATCCAAGATTCATACTTTTTATAAACATTGTACTGGAATCCAGCATGTTCACCTTTATGCAAACACAAATTTTTAGTCCTGAAAGCTGTATTAGTCCTTTAAGGCTGTGTAAGTGCCTGTCTTTTCTTCCCTAAGTCCTGCTCAAAAGCACTGTGGACGTTTTCATATCCAATGAAGATGACAGCCAACCACTCCAAAACCCATAAGATCCAGGAACACACAAAAAGATCAGAAAAGATACCCTGCAACCCAGATCAGAGAGCAGATCCGACAGCTGTACTCACTACTTAAACAAGACGAGTATTTCTGGCCACCTACATTATAAACTCTTCTTCAAAATAGGACAATATAACCAGGAGAGGTTTTATTATTTCAGTATTCCCCTAATTAAACTCCAATTCTTGATGATACACTGCTTTGAACAGTGCAAGATCAGAAGCCTCCAACAGCTTTTTCTTTTGTTTCAGATCTGACTATAAAGTTACCACTTACTTTACTAGTTCTAAAAAGAAGTCAGATCTTGAGAGGCATAACTACATCAAAGGAAAGCAACATGGGAAGAGAAAACTGATGTGTGCATTGAAAACAGAGCTTAAATAGTGCCAAGCTAAACTATTTGCAGAGAATGCTCTCACATCTTTCTAGCAGCAGCGATTTCCACACAACCTATTTGGATACTGTCAGATTTTTGTAAAGAAAACTCAGCTTCTAATGATGGTTTTTAGTTTATATGGTGACAGGCTTTCTGGAATTCCCTGTCTCTGCACTCTTTTTGTTCCCCTAAATACTTTCCCTGCTGGAAAACGCACTGATTCCAAACAGCTATAATGGCTAAGTCCTCTAGCAAATGTCTTAAGTACCTGATTGTGAATAACACCTTGTCCAAGGAATTGGTCAGTTGTTAACCTTTAACCTTATGTACTGCCATGCAGGAGGAATCAGCTTAAAATTCTCATTGTAAAGATACACAAGGAGTAGTATTAAGGCTATTTGACCTCAGGATTTTCTGAAGGTAACTTTTGGATGTAATTTTCTCACCTCTTTCTGCATTTACAAATACCTCCTTAAACAACAATCCAAACAGACTTACTTTTCGTGGTGAATTTTTTTTTCATTTTGTGATCCCATTTAGCAGTGAGGGAACTGAGAATTCTTTCCAGAATACGTTGTAAACAATTTAGGATTCAGAAGTGCCGAAGAAAGAAGCCATATTTGCTTTCCCCGGGACAGGCATGTAAACTGGCTTTGACAACTGACCTTTCTGATAAGAGAGTTATCCTAAGAGACCAGAAATTGTTCACTGGGAAAGGTGAAAAACAGTATAGACATGCCTTATCCATGTAACTATAAAGAAACCCATATACATGGGCAGATCCACAACATTTTTATGTATTAGAAAATTATGATCTACAATGAATATATGGAAAACAGTTGTTGCAGACAGATAAGAAAATTTGCTTGAAAAAGCAGCAATTCTAATTCTACCGTATCACATGAGGGCTTTGAATCGGAAAAATGAGTCAGTCTTAACAGTTATCCTGCACCTAGGTTGCAAGAGTGAAGGTGCCAAAGGAGCTGTGAAATGTATATAAACTAAGTAACAGTGCAGGGTGCAGAGTTAAAACTTTCCTCTCATGGTGCTTATCAGAAAACACCATCAACACTACAATGTCTATTGGACTCACTTTCTCATTAACCGTATTTCCAACCACACTGTTGAAACCACAACATGAAATGAGACCAAATTAACAGTGGAGTAACTGTATGGAAGATCCTAGAGCAAGTAGGTTGCTTCACAGACCATCCGCTACCACCTGCTTATCACGAGACACAGGTCAGGACAAAACTCAGTTGGCTCAGGTTAGATTCATTGCCTGGATCTCCAGTGTTATCTTAAGTGTTATTTCTTCATTAGACATCTCTTCTTGTCCATGTTATTGAGTAGAATGTGGGATTTCTTTAAGCAACATAAAATTGCTTGCTGATGGTCCTACTAAGTAGAAGCTCTTAAAGATATTCTGATAGCCTGAGAATAGTATATTAGCTTTAGTACTGTGGGGGAGGATCTTTGAAGTTAAGGAGGAAAAAAATGGATTATCCTTTCTATGAATATGCTTGTTTCCATGAAGTAATTTAAAAATTACTCACAGTAAAGCCAGCAGCTGTTAGGCTGATGAAAGTCTCTGAGCAGAATCTGAGGAACATGTCATACCCCTTTCTCTTCCAGCCACTAAGACTTAATCTTCTGGTGTGCAAGACTGTCAGCTGCATAAGTGCCCAGTACCAGTACTTGGGTTTTTTCCAAAGTACAATCACTAACTTATTTACCACAAGTGATTGCTATGTATTGAATCACATAGGTGATCTGAGGTGTCTGACTGGGGGGAAATACCGAAGGGCTGAATTGCAGCAGAAATCAGACACTGCTGAGCAACTCATACAGCAGCAATCTGGAGTTCAGTCACACCTTGTACAATGAAGTGTCTTAGTCTCCCATTTGAATAGCCCTATACATATTCAGTAAACAAGAAACACTGCATGCTGGTAATTATTGTGTCCATTAATGACTTTGAGTGAAATTCTGATCCCAGCAAAGTCAAAAGGAATTTTTTTTGCAAAAGACTTCTGCAGAGGCCAGCTTTCACCTTTCATACCTAACGGTCCTTTTGTTGGTGTCAGCCTCAGAACCTCACAAACTCAGACTGCCTGGTTTTGCCAGCAGTACACTGCTGACAGCACATGACCTGGCAGCTGGTTTTGTCATCCAGTAGAAATCAGCAAGGGTTGGTTCTTAATTTAATAGTTACTGTCACTGTTTCATACCTCAGCATGTATATGTTCTTATAGCCCATGTGTTTCTACTGAAACACAGACACTTTATCACACACATTCATTTTTTGCACACTACATTGGCATACTTTCTTGACCAAATCAAGGACTAACTTTTTAGTTTGGATGCAGTATGTACTCTCCTCAAAATTACAGATGTGTCACATGTCCTCAAAATGAACATGTGTTAGGGAGAGGAATAAAAAAAAAAAAGGAAAAAGAAAAGAAACACGGAGAAATTTATTGTGTAACTGCACTCAGAAACTATTCTTTTGCTCTTACTTATGTCAGCTATTACAAATCCTGTTACCAGATCAGATATTTTTCTTTAAAGCTTTTACAATATTTCTGATCTAGTCTGTCCAAGTAGTTTTTGGTTTTTTTCCCTGCCATGCCCTTTGCATTCACTTAAGTCTGTTGCATTTCATAAATTCAATACCTCTTCACCTTCTCAGTTCTCAAGTAAACCAAAGTCATCAGCATCTGGAGATACTGCTGTTTCACTTAAAAATATCCATTAAAAGAAAAATGTTTTAGGTTTTTTTTTTCCTTTTCTAAAGAATTCCTGTTTTTCTGAGGATTTATGTTCTTTGTGAATAGTCAGGGATTCTGGCTCCTGGGATTTTGAATAGGTCCAAACTCGGTAAACATTCCTCACCTTCTCAATATTTGAAGCAACAGCATGAAGATAGAAAGCACAGGGATAAATAGACAGTGGTCCCTTTGTTATCCACAAATGGCACAAAGCCCTTCTGCTGGCAGGGCTCCACTGGGCTGTAAGCGATGAGATGCAAATTCTCCTTATTTCATCCAGGTTGCATCAGAGGTGAGCAAAGAGCAGGATGACAGCACAATAAATAAACTAAAAATACATGCTCTATTTAAATCATTCCACTAAGTCTGCCTTTTCCCTATTCATTAGTCAGTTCCTTTCAGCTTATACAAGATCCAGTGCATCATTCACAAATTCATTATGCATACCAACAAGTTATCCCAAGCACAACCTGAACAAGACAACATCTGTGGACCACTTGAGGCTCCAGTTTACATACCAGGAGAGCAAGGCAACCTTAATATAGGTGCCATATAGGCAGATGAGCCAGCCTTATTCCTCCAGAATCCTTAGGTTCCAGAGATCGATCACTGATCTGAATTTGCAAATTTTGGACCTGTGTTTGATTTTCAAGACAAGAAAAATTCAGATGCAGACCCTTCCTCTAAAGATGCATGTTTAGCTAGGGTCAGTCAGATCAGATAGATGAACAATACATATATATGCATTCAGTTCAAGAGGCTTTGTGTATTTACATTTGTGGACCCACTTTTGAACACTTTATCCTTCAAAGCTTTGTCTCAGTCTCCCCACATATAATGATGACAATTCCAACATGGTTGTTTTGAAGATGAAATCAAAGCTTTGAACTCATTAAAGGCTACCTGTGCCCCTGAATTTCTGCCTTCTAGGACAGCTCAACACTCCAGTTGAAGTCCTTGAATTTTAAGTAATATTTAAATGAAACAAAGAGTAATTACTATTGTAATGAAACCAAAACCCCACATCATCACATCTTTTTTTAGCAAAATCCTCAAAGGAGCTTTAAACTAATACCTCCTTTCCTCTGCTGACTGGAGAAGACAAAAGCTGTCATTCATTGGGCATCTTGTATTTAAGTTTATCACTTCTCAGGTGGTGCACTTGTGGATTTCTACTATATTCTGCGTCTCTCATACATGGAAACAGCTATGCTTCTATATCCCATCGTTTGAAAAGCAGAGGTCTTTAAAATGACTTGCTAATCCTATCTCCATTCCTACTCTAGTCTTGTATAAGCCGCCACCCAAGTCCTTCAGGGAATTACTGGAAATAGCTATAAACTTGGCATCATGAATTTTATATGTATGGAATATTTGCCATTTATGAAATGAGTATACTTGAGGAAATTTTAGACAACTATAAAGCAAGCATATCAACCAAGAAACTGTTCACATCGCAAGCTCTGGGCCATGAATACCTTACTGATGTCACTCCACTTTTCTCCCACCATGCGAGTAAACGCACCACAGCGTAAAATTGCTTGCACTGTAAAGGAACTTTCTAAAGAAATACCTCCAAATAAGAAAAATTAAAAAGCATAAAGTTGTACTGAACTGTTGAAACAGCAAAAGCCCCAGAGAGATCTTTCATCCCCAGAAGCAGTGCATTTTGTTCTCACATATACTTTTAGGCTGCCTGTTCTTTCATGGAAGAAAGATTTGGCTAGTTGTGACCAACAGAAAATACAGGTTAATTATACTGCTATGCTTTACATTTTATTCAAAAGTATGTGAAAAGTTCATGTAAATGTTAAGTAACTGTTAATTAACCTCCCCTTTGCCCTCCTGTGGCAATTTCCCAGGCAGCTAGGGCAGAGGGGGAAATCCCCATTTCACTCATGTGTTGTTGTGTACGACTAAAGACCAAACCAAACGGATTTATTAACTTCATATCTAGCAGTGAGGAATTTGTGTCAGACCCACCACAGCCCTAATAGATCTCCTACTGGGCCACAAACACCAGTACAAATGGCAGGGCTGCCAGCACAATCCCAGCGTGAATGGGCCTAAATTAGCCAGTGCCTAATAACCAGTTTACCAACACCTGTATTAGTACTGTATCACTGTGAGGAGGGCTGCTGTTAGACAAGGCATAATCCCATAAGCTTGGCATTTGCATATCCCTCATTAGCTGATTAAAACCTGAAGGAGGCAGGTTTTTGCAGCCGGTGGGTCCATTCCGATGCTCCATCTGCCTGGGTGGCTCAATAATGAAGTAAGGGTGGTGAATGTGAGGTTTATATGTATGGAAGGGATTAAGAGTATTAGAGTTTGTGTGAACCGATGTTGCCATATTCTCTCTACTGGATCACAGTAATTGGATGGGAGGAGCAAGAGTGGATCCATTAGTTTTGTATGTTTGCCCAGGAGCTGGGTGCTAGAGATTCAATTTTGCTTCCTTTTGCTCCTTTGCTTTTGTGAAGCATGGCTGCTTTGTCTAGGCGAGCCCTTAGCACCTCTGTACGCTACCCATACTAAGGCGATTCAGCCACAAAGAAGAAACCTCGGAGACAGCCAGCATAAAATGCAGCCCAGACTCAAGTACTACTTGAGGGCAGCACAATCCTGCCTAGCCCAATCCTGGGAGAGAAAGCAAGAGATAATTGAAATTTATAAACACCTCTGGAGCCTTTTTATTATTTTATTAGTTCTCCACATTTGGGCTTAACAAACCTCACCATCAAAGAAGCCGTGAGCTCCTTACAAGAAAAACTGAATGGCTTGAAATTTCACTGACTTAAGGAGCAATTGTGGAGAGTATTTGCTGGGCTTGCAGAATTCTAATGAAAAAAAAAAAAAAGAGGAGAAAAAAAATCTATTTCCTACATTATTTGTACAGCTGGGGTAATCACTCTATGTGACCAAGGATGTAAAAAAAATTTAAAAATAAAAAAAAATTGCAAGATTGTCTCTCCCATAGTGCCAGCAATGCACCTTCAGTGACAGCAAGAACAAACCACACTGAACAGTTCAGGAAAGCCCCACGCCAAAGACAGACTTGGCTGTACATGAAGGCACAAAAGAAATACACCAGACATTAATTAGAGACACAATGGGTTTGGAGGGGGAATATTTTAGACATTTTAAAATGGCCACATCATTACAGCAACAATTTGGAGAAAGCCTTCTTCTGTTGGGGACAGCTTGACATTTGAAAAACTATTACGTAAATGAAGCTGTGGGGCACAGAGAAGATGGGACTATTCAAATATAATAATAGACACAACATCCACTGGCAGAATATTTTTTCTGGTTTCTTTAAAATGCTGTTTTGTCTCTAAAGTTTAACACCATCATTCTATTAATTACAGTTCCCTCAATTTTAGTAGTAAAATCTCACTTTAATATCACCTTGTTATTTTGTGGTTTTATCCTAAACAATGGCAGGATTTTTTTGTGAAATAGGAGAAACTAAAAGTTCCTTTATTTAGAGATGCGAGAAAGTTCAAAATATTCTGGTATTTACAACTAAATAGATTTGAAAGCAACCAAATGGGCAGTGTCAGTGCAACATTAAGAAATAATGCATGACCTGTCCTTCTGTTATTCAAGATTTCATCTTTAGAACAGTTTTATCAGCATGAAACTATAATGACACAGACACTATTTATTAAGCAGTGATGGAATCTGTATTACTGACTACACGTACGGTCAATACAGTTACATGCATTTTAGTGATGCTATGATCGTTTATTGCCTTTCACCTGAATTTTGCAAAGCAAGAAGACTGCTGTGTTTCTAGATGGATACAAAGGGGAATGTTTAAATCAGTCAGCCCAACATTTACTACTTAATTTCATACCTGAATTATACAGGCTTGATTAGTGCCTGCGGCAGCTGTGGGCTGACCTGATGAGCCAGCTCAAGGGCGTGAGAAGATACACATCAAAGTAGCTTTGCGTCGTCTTAGGCCATTGGAACACAAGGACAGGCACAACCAACCTGTCTGGCTGCTGGAGCCCCTGAAATCCAGGCAAGAATTGCAGCTTCAGCTACAGCTTTTGTCCCCAGGAACATACCCAGCCCTAAGCACTGCAAGGGTTCTCTGGAAGGCAACATAAGCTCGGGAGAATTGACTCTGTCACCTCTGGGTGACAGCACAACACAGAGACTACAGAGCCTCATATTCCCTCAAAATTCTCAAGTTCTTGGATTCAAACACTCCCTAAACTTTGTGGTGTGAGATGCAGTGCTGACAGCTGAAGATTCCTAGAGCCCAACGAGTTGATTTTCTGCATTCACTGACCTCCAGTGCCATTGGTGGGTGACAACCTCATCATGTACAATATTGCTTTTCTACGTGTACTGCAGACTTAAACAAGGACTCCTGCTTTGCTTACTTCACATTTAAAACAGCATCAATAGCAGCAAAGAGACCAAACAAAAATCTACCTCCAAATGTTTTTCCTTTTTTTTACCACAAAGAGAGTGGAATTGCACTAAAGAGGTATCTTCATCTAGGTATCTCAAGAAGGTATCATAGTAGTGCCCTGTCTACTCCCTCCTGTTTTAAGTAAACCCCATCTGCCATTAGAAAGCAGCAGTTCCCCATGTTTTTACCCACTACTTATTTATGAGAAAAAAGAAAACTGAAATCTAGAATGCTCACTTCATGGAGTTCAGGAAATCAAACTATTTAAATTAATGAATGACCCTGGGGAAAACAAGAGTGTCACACAGGGAAGGAAGTTCAGCCCCTCTTCAGTCTAATATTTTTTGTTAAGACGACACAATACTAAGCTACTCCAAAGTCATTAAGGATCACGCATTTGCAGGCTATATCTTACTATCAGGCGGATTTTCTGGGAAAAAGACCCATGGCCTTTTAAAATTACTCCAATGAGCTGTAGGAGAAGACTGCCAAGTGAATCATGCTGTGGCTGCACTGTGGTAAATTCCAGAGCACATAATAATGCTCCCAGTTGTTTGTTTGAATCATCTTATGATGCTGCACGCACATTTAGCTGATGCACCAACACTAATGTACCGTGCTGTTCTTGGAGTCAGGATTATAAAATCTCATAAACAGCTTTATTGCCAGGCTCATGAATGATAATCCCACAGATGCAAAGCATTAATCACAGAACGTATCAAGGTAATCATGAAACCAAGGATCTGTTTTATGGAGTTGGTGGGTATGTGGTTAGATTAGGTTCTTTTTGCACAAAGCAAACAGCCGTTGCCTGCTGCTGAGATCCCTCTGCACCCGCATGGATCAGGTCCTAATAAAACAACAGTGTTTGGCCAACCCGTGTTCATTACAGTGCTGTCAATGTCCCACCTGCACAGAACATTTTGCTGGTGCTTTTATTTAGCATACATGCTGACATCTCAACATTGCTGCTGATTTGACAGAGAACCAAAAAATCCTCATCACATTGCTACTTAACGAGGCCCAATTCTGAAATCAGGGGAAGATGCTGGGACAACAGCAGAGCTACTTTATATCTCTCCGTTTTGTGCTTGTGAATAATAGTAGAGCGAAGTACAGAATGAGGGCAGTAGGCTATATTTCTCCCCCCTTCAAGACTTTGAGTATGAAGACTGAAATCATGGTTAAAAGTGGAAACATTTTGCATTAAGTTATTTGCTAATATTTTTCATTTCTGCCAGCTTTAACAACGTAATTTGTTTCTCATCAGCATCCCATTTTCAAGAACTGCTGCAACACAGCACCAGTGTTTAACAACACTGCAAGAAGCCATTTGTATCCCTCAGTCCCACTCTATTTCATACCTTCTCCATTTTCAGCTACCCAAAAAAAAACAAACCAACTTTAAAAATATCAGTGGAGAAATACTGTAATAAAACTGCTACCTAGGCAGGTCTCCAAAGGCACAGCTGAGTCCTGGGATTCTGAGCAGCCAAGAAACGCACAGTGGAAGAAAGCTTCACTGTCTCAGTAAAGGGAAAAGAAAAGATTATGGCTGCCTAAAGTTAAAGGACCAGCATCAAGGACATTGGTCCAGAACCATTAACTCCTACAGTTGCTGGAGTAATTTCAACTGTTTATCCACTTTCCATCACTGTTGCTAATGAGCAGGTATCCCTACAGCCCACACCTAAGATGGATAGAAGGCTTATTCTCCAGGTGACCCTCATTTACCATCCTTATGCTTGAATTCTCATGATGAATAAAACCAGAGTACAGTGAAATTAAAGGGATCCTGAACCATTCAGGGCCTTTAAACAGCAAGCTTTCCTTGGAGCCTATACCACTTGATGTGGCCACTGGAGGAATGCTGCAGTAGCACTACCTGGAGTATAGGAAACTTCCCAGTCTGATGCAGCCATTATTGCCATAGACTTACGGGGTTTGCTGTGAAACAGACAGGGTGGATGGAGGCATAAATTGCAACCTGAAATGCTGAGATGGTTCATGAAAGGCACCTCCATCTTCTTCACAGTGATGAGAACCACCCAACTCTAACAGCTGTGTCCATGCAGCTGTGCTGGCCCCTCTCTGCTCAGGAAGCAGGTTCCTGCTGCCCCTGTCCCCACAGCTGCACAGGATCAGCTGTGGAGGACACTTAGTAAGAATCATTTAATCTCTAAAAGGAAAAGCAAAGTGCCAGTTCAGAATGAAGCTAGAGAAAACAGCTGAATCTCAACTGCATTTACAAGCCATTACCAGATCATCAAGCCTGATTAAATTGTTCTTTTTGAGTTGACCATTTCTCCCTGTCCCATTAGTCCACCTACCAGTGACTTCTAGTGGTATTTTTCTTATGTGTAGTGAAAAGCAATAAACTTTTATAGACCTTTGCTATGAGAGGTAGAAGGACAGTACGAGAAGAGTGCCCTCGAGACAGAAAGTATCATAACTGGTTAAAATAAGCCCATAGTTTTGGATCACTTAACTGTCAATCAGCTGTCAAAGCACCATTTCTTATTCTCTACCAGAACTTCATTGCTCCTTACTATTCTTTTCCTTACATCACAAAGGTGGGAGGTGCAAATAGGTCACTGACTCAACCCCAGACACAGACCCATTTCTCTTCCCCTTCCTCATACTCCAGTCAAGTACAGAGTCAGCTGTGCTGTTTGGGAAGACACTTATGCTGGAGAGACTGTATGTGCCTACAGACACTTTACATCTACCTAAAACACAATTAACCAACGCTGGGGATAAAAGGCTTTTTGGGGAACAATACATGGATTTGAAAAGTTTGAGTTTAGCTGAACACACAGTTGCATTATTTAACACACGTTCACCCCCTTGTTCTGTCTGCTCTGTCCCCACCATTTACTGCTAAACAGGTCCCTTATCTTTATTGATCACTTAATTTATCTTTTCTTAACTCCCCTTGCTCCGTCTGGTACTGTGTGTCCAAGGTATTGAGGCTAAACATCCGTCTGTTCATACTGTCATGACTGGTTTGCCTTTGAAAGAATAGGGGGAGCAGGTGGTGTGACTAAGTAGACCCTCGACAGAATAGGGGCACCATTGCTGTGTCCTGTCCCAACCTGCCAGCGATTCCCCACCCTCCCAACTGTTCCACATTAAAGCAGTCAACTGTGGCTTTACAGTCCAAGTTTTACACAACAGTTTTACAAACCAGGAAGAATTTCTTTTGTTGAAAATCTTTTGTTAGGCAGTGCAGAATGGCGGGGGGAGTGGGGTAGAGGGAGTTGAGAAAGCCTGTTCCGAGACCAAGTGCATTTTAATGTGTATGTAGATATACACTACGCGATGTGCCAAGCCACTGAGCTCACTCATTCTTTATTTCTGTGCTGCTTTTAAGCAATTTCTGAAAGCAGTTCCACAAGCTACCTTTCAGATACATCTACCTTTTCGACGACCCCAAGAATATGAAGTCATTTTCCTTTACTACTCTTTATGGTACACTTCTGGATTGTTAGAGGAACTAAGACTCAAACCAACCAAATAAAATCAACTCTTATAACACATTTTTTGTTTGTTTGTTTTCTCATTAAGAATAACACCTCCATCTTTCAGTGTTTCAAAATTATTATAAATCCATCTTAACTGGATAAACATCCTCAAAGAAAAGTTCAGATGATACTTCAACCACACTGCAGTTTCTGAGCAATCCTACTACAGGCACCATGCTTCTTCTGATACCATACACCCTATTTCCTCACAGGATTCAGAGGTACATATTTCAACCCAGAGACAGGAAAGCACTTGTACACATAGGTTATATCTGAGATAACATGCCCTGAAGTGTCTGACCTGTAACACACAGAGCATTCAGGAACTCATGAAACAGAACCCAGAAAGAGTCAATATTTGTTACAGCTGTGAAACTAATCTGCTGTCACCACCAGAGTGCTGCAGATAATTGCATATAGAACCCAAACCTGCCAAATTCATCTTATTTGCTTTTTTTCCTCTTCCCTGTGAGAATTTACAAGCTAGAACATTCACAAATTTTTCAGAGCCAAACACAAGATTTGGGTATTTTTCCACATTTGCAAAGGAAAATTACAAGTTCATGGGTGTTCACATTTTGCACTGTTTTCTCCACAGGCAAAAATGTATTGGAAGTTCTGTTTCAGGAAAAACTGCAAACTGAGAGACTGGAAGCTGGCCTTTTGAAAAAAAGATATCACAGCCGTTCACTCAAATCTTGTAACTGTACACACACAGCCCCCCAGAAATACTAAAGTTTGCTTATTTTTTCTTTCCTTCAAAGGCTTGTCTGTCTTCCTACCCTTGTCCTCCCCTTCAGGATGAAGTGGAAAGACAAAAGCTGAGACCCTGCTCCTATGTCAATGGCAAAATTTCTGTAAAGCCTGAATTTCACCCAAACTGCCAGTTCCTGCAGAAAACACAGAAATCAGTGACTGTTGCCTCCACATTTGTTACTAGGTTATTGGGAAAGTATTGAGAATTAATCTACCTAAAGCACTGTTCTGTGTTAGGAGCCTGATCCTCTCAAATATGCAAGCAATTGACTTTTCAGTTTGACCGATAAGAAGAGCACAAAGGATAAAAAGCTATATATATAAAAAACCACATCTAAAATTAAATACTTTGGAATGAAGCATCTGTTTAAAAAAAAAAAAAAAAAAGAAGAGAGAAAGAGAAGGAAAAAAGGAATGTTTAAGTGTATGTTCAAAGAAATCCTGACTGACATAGATCTGCAGCACCTTCAGGAGCCTAGTAGTTAGGTTGCTCACTCAGAAGACTTGGTTTCAATCCTTTCCTTTCTTGAAAGGACCTGAAAGGCTTCTACAGAAAGCACTAAAACCTCCAAGATAAATGATGATGTGGATGCTATATGATCGCCAGTCTCACATATGACTGCAATTCCATTGAATAATTTATCAAATCTCTATACATAATAATTTATCAAATCTCTATACATTTTCTCAAATGTCAACACATACATATATATGACATTCAAGAAGTAGGTGTGAAAAACAGGTGTGAAGTCCACAGTCATTCTATTTTATCTGCTCATGCAGGTTAGTTTGTGTGTCTACAATCAGTCTACAGAAATACTTGGAGAATTAACAGACGAGTTATAAATTTATCCTTGTATTATACTAAGGACAGAGAAGCAAACAGATAGTTAGAAGAAAAATCATTAAATTAGACAGGAGATGAGATGGTGCTCCTAATGAACTGGAATGCAAATCTTAAATTGGGTCACAAATGATCTAATTAGATCTGAAATTAGTTTTGTGGTCTTTCAGATCCTCAACACATGTTTGTCTACATCACAAAAGCCACTTAACAGTTTGGCCCAATTTGACAGAACTGACATTTTCCAAGAGATTTATTGCTGGCAAGGCACAAATACTGTAGGTCATAATAAGTCATGTGGGCTGATCGGCTGTAGACAGGATACATGGCAATTGTCAAAAGCTGTTTAGAATCAACAGAGCTTCCCTTCCAAGAAAAACTGAATTAAATGAAACGTCCCAGTGTATGGATAAAAGAAACATGATTTTACAGGACAGTCAGCTACGTGTACCTGTTTATTTAGAGGCAAGAACAAGCTTTCTGTGCTGGTATATACAAACTGCAAAATATTTTATGTGGATTTTGCTGCTTTGGAGAAACAATGTTGTCACTGCACACATTAAACTCGATTTAACTTGCTTTCAAGTCAAATACTGATATCCTTAATATATATAAGGCCTTCATTTTACCTGCCTTTTAGATGAACAAAATTAAAAGAGGAGAGGGGAAAAAATCATATTAACTTCAGCTTATCCCATTGCAAATGTAATATTTATGTAATTGTGTATAATAGTTTAAAGTATAATTTAATACATCCCTTTAACAACCCACAAATTATCACTTGACAACTAGAAATAATAGGTCTTTTTGTTAAAAACAGAAAGCATGTGAAGACTAAAGGTTAAACAGGTCTTTTCATCATGATAAATCACTGGTTAATGAGCCTGGTATTGTTGGGTATTATACTTGCTCACTTTAATGCCATTACCTTCTGGTTGTAAAGCTGACACTACTAATGATCTTCATTCTTTGAACTTTTCCACAATATTGACTGGTTGCATAGAGCAGATGTTACTTGGATTTGACTGCAAAAGTGGCAATTCTTCTAAGGCCTGGAGCAGCCCTGAAAAGAATGATACTGAACACAATGTATTTTGATATCTCTAAGTCAAAAGAATTTATTCTCTAAGTGTCAGCTATTGCTCTTGCAGTTTCTTGGTATTGCACGAAAATCAGCCATGGATAAGAGATAAATATTATGCATCTATTTTTTGCAGTTACTTTTTTTTTAAGCAAGTTGTAACAACATAATGAACCAACACAAGAAAGCTCTTATCTCATCTCTGTTATTGTACCTGTACCTTCTCCTGCGTTACAGCATGCACAAGTGAAAAAACACCCCAAACATTTGGTTCTGTATTTCACAGCTTTCCTTGGTCTTGGCTGAAGGACCCTGAGGTCACCAGGAGCTGTATTATTGAGCCAAGTACTGATAAAGCAGGATGCAGATGGGCTGCACGCATATGTTTCTGTACCCACATCCATCACTTTTTATGCCAGAGGGAAGGAGGCCCAGCAGACCTTCCCTAGTAGGCAGTTAGGAGAAGCAAGTAGTTACTTGACACCTCTTGCATACAAGGGCTGTCTTTGTTTGTGTGAGGGACTAGGTTCAAATAAACTCACAGAGCCTTGGGGGCAAGATGGAAGACTTACAGGTAAGAAGCAGGGATCACTGAATTTCATTTAAAACTGAAGCAATGTAGAAGCTGTGTGTTTATCCCCATTCCTTTACCTTCCTGACCTTGCTCTTCTCTTGCACCTCTTCTTGCTTCCTGTCACTACTGGATTATAGAAAATGTGGGTTGTATAGAAAAATTCAAACGTTAAGAAGGCAGAAGTAGTTTGGTTTTTTTTTCGATCTACATCAATTTCTGGGTCAAAAATATTTTGCTGCATGGTAGAACAGAAATGGAGACCACAGAACTGGCCATCCCCAAAGTCAAACCTCAAATCGTTAAACCTTTCACGCGTACATTCTTTGTGTACTTCTGGGAGGCAGCAGCAAGCACAAAAGCTGAATAGTTTAGCTTTTATAAAGGCCATATTCTGCCCGTTTTTCTTCATTATAACTAGTGTACTTGAAGGACTTATAGATTCTTTTCTAGTTTTGCCTAAGTAAGGGTTTGTTTTTCTTTCAATGAGTTTAATGAGAATGGAGAAGGAGAATGTGATAGATTTTATAAATACCATTCTGGTTATGGTGGTGTTTCATGGGAGGTCAATAAAATGGACAAAAAATCTGAGCAATTTTTCTAAAGAAAACAAACACACACACAATGCAAACAAACCACACACCAAAACAAACAAAATTTTAAAAGCCGTGACCAAATAAACCTCAAAAATCCAATCTCCAAAAAGCATTTTGCCTGTACTATTAACAACTCACTGGTGCATAAAAAAGTTTGGGTTTTTTTTCTTAAGTGATTCGTGAAAGTTTAATTCTGAAGGTTTAATCCTCAACCTGCATGGGAAGTGTAAGAAGCTTTTCAATAATATTGATCTCACAATAGAGAAATGGGAGCATGACCATATTTCCTTCCTGTCACCTCTGATCCTGCTCTACTCAGCTGGATTGAGAGAAACACTTTTCATCTAATATGCCTATCACACCAGCACCTGAAGCTGAGTTGCAAGAAGTTTGTCTCACTTTAAAAAACTTAGACCTACTCACATACAGAATAAAATCCTGAACAAGTCAACCAAAGCATCAACAAAGTTTTCACCTGAGAAGAGAAATTCATTTAATTTAAAAGGGGATGAGGGATGTGAAATGTTTTTTAATAACCCCACAGGCTGCAACTCGAGTGTTTCTCATCTGAAAGATGTCATCTCCAACAGTGTATAATAACCTGTGCTTAGGATGGACCTTTCCAAGTGCCAGATGAAAACAGTCACTTGTCCCAGCTTGCAGTTAGGAGACACATTTTTAAAACCATTTCCAAAGTTGCTGTTACATATAAAAAATTTTTGTTAGTGCAGCCAATTTGGTTCTATCTTTGCATCTGTAATGTGTGTTTTTCAACATGTATGAATTAGGCAAAAGTACTTTGAAATGCATGTTTTAGATAATGTGGCCTTTTAAAAAATATATTTTTTTACTGTGGGTATTAACTTCCACCCCACCATCCCCTTTTACTTATTAAGTGCTTCCTATTTTATTGATTAAGCAATAAAAATAATAGTGACTGCTGCCATGAATAAAGCCCTTTGAATCTTGTGGAGCACAGACAAATGTTCTATTTGTTTTAAGATTAATTTTCAACCAACTCCAGTCTTATTCTTTAATGCCAGCACTGCTGATTGCACTTGCAGTCTCTGTGTTCTGTTCTCAGACAGTCATTATTTCTGCCATAAAACGCTTTCATTTTTAAGAGCTATTCCTGATTTTATTTTTTCACCCTTGGGTGAGATACAAGATTAGTGGCTGAACATCTGTATTCATTTAGATATTCAGATATATTTTATTAATGTGTAATCAGAGCACATCCACAGTATTTGTGCTGGTAAAAATAACTAGCGGTAGTCACTTCAGCACAAGCTAATGCAAATTTTCCAATAAAGGCTTTGTTAGACAAACTATATTTACCGCAGAGACAGACCCATTGGGAATACGGTTACTTCTTTAATCAAAGATATTTGCTTGTTCCATATTTCTGCCTCCACCTCCTAAGTAACTCCACAGTTCAATTTACACATCTTGATATCAAAAAGCAGAACTGTGCATCAAGTAGTTTCCCTGAAGTTGTCTATCCTGGCTTCTGGATCTGCTCTTTCTTAACAAAACCCAGTCTTTCACAGGATCCTCATTCTCTACCAGCAGATTTGTGATTTAAACAGCGGTATCTGGCTTCATTCATGCCCCCAGTCCAGTGCATTGAGCTCATGACCACTGCTTACTTTGGCTCCCCAAATCATGAATTCCAAATGAATTAGTATGCTTATAAAAATGATAACAAATAGTACCCTAACTTATTTCACTGTTTCTTTAAGCAGAAGTGTCATTGCAAGGAAAAAAAGTCTGTATCACTTTGTATGTGTGTGGCTCTACAATGTTCAATGTGCAGCACAGCATGATGTACAACATTCAACACATTTTCTTTTGCATTTCCCAAGGGTTATTTATAAATAAGTCCAGGAAAAGCTCTGCAGAACTGGCAGCAGAACTGGATGAAAAGACTTTCAGGCAATCAAATCGAAAGTTTTCCCCAGAATACACCCCTACACATTCACATAGCCTCCTCTGCCTATCACCCCTTATTAGTTGACCACATTCACCCCCACTGGCCCTTTGCCTTTGACCTTTCTCTGCCACTGCCTCTGATTTTGTATTTGTTTTCTGAAGACCTATTATCAATCACTTTTAAGTACCCTTACACAGGACATTTAACCTAGGCATGTGAAAGTAGTAGATCCTTCCATCCAAAGAAGAAATAAGTTATTGTAAGCATGACATAGCTTATATTGCTTAAGATACTGAAGTCAGAAAGGGGAAAAAAAGCGCTATTGGGAAACTAAAGAAGTTGTACATGTTCCAGTTGCCAGAACTCGCATCACATTTGAAGTGCCTCACAGTATTATCAACTCTGATAACCCAAAACCCAAGACTTCTGCATAGAAAAGTTCAAGTGCTGGTGTCAGCTAATTTCTCTTGTACCAAAATGTTGCATATTATTTCTACTGATTAGCATAAAATTGTTCCCGTTGTCTCAGCCACAGAGGCACACAATGGTGCCAAAGATCCCTGCAGTGTGGAGTTTCTGCGTATTTCCAGCCCCTGGCTTTGCTTTAGAATTCATTAGCCACAGGAACACCATATGCTCTGTGCTGGATTTTCATATATGCATCAAGAAAAATACTATTTTTCACAGTCAGTTCCCTGAAAAATCTTAATTATCTGCTATCAGCAGCCAGAGGAATTATTTTTCATCATCGAATGATGTGACTACGTCCCTAATATACCTGTGT
>VWZY01011029.1:251213-254026 GCA_013399075.1 Chloroceryle aenea
AATTCCTTAGCGTTTCAAAAATATACACAGAACCACTGTCAAAAGAACAATAGTACAACTTTGTTGTTTCCAAGCATTACTTATCCAATAATTCTTCACGATTTTTCCAAGTCCCTTCTAAAAAGCTACAATGAGGGAAAACACTTCAAGTTGTACTGTGAACAAAACAATTCCTCTTTCCATTTGTAATGGTGTATCAAAAATATTTCAAAATCCTGACAACCAAACAACCAGTCACACACAGCTAACATGTAAAAAATGTCCAACAAAAGGGATTAGTGGCACAACAGGCAAGTCAAGATTTGTGCATCTGCCATCACAGTCAGTGCTGGTCACCAGCAGAAAAGAGATGTCTGCATAATCTAATCTGTTTTCTGGTCACCTATGTTTAACATGTAATGTGTATTGCTAGTTTACCATGAGATCAATCCTGCGATTTCATTTCCCACTTTCTTTTGGCTGGCATTCAGCTCTTTAAACCACTCAACTCTTCTTCACAACAAGAGCAAGAGCTATATTTTCTTTTGTGTCCTTTGGTATTCAAAAGGACTCTGGTTCTCAACGAATTAATATTAATTGCAGGTCAGCTACTGAAGCAGTGGACAAAGCAACAATTTAGTCACTGTTTTGAGAATCGATATCTCAGCATCACAAATGCCCAGGTCTGTTCCTGCAACACTCTAAGCAGATATTGTAGTTCCTAAACCTAAATAAAATTGATGGTTGGAAGCTGAACTGTGAGAAAATCCTTTCCTGAGGAGGAGTGCTTCAAAAATGCTATCAAGCACAAGAAGCCTCCCAAGAACACGCTTTTTGAAAACTATTCTTTTCATCTTGCAGGAGGTTGTAAGTGCCTCATACAGTCTAAGGTTTTGCTGATTAAATTTACCTAGTAAATCCAGAGGGAAAGTTTGCTAGCCCTGGTGAGGGAAGGTGGGGTCACCCAAACCCACCCTGCAGCATTACATAATGCAGTCAGACATGCATTACGCTCCTCATGAGAGGTTTAAACCCCCAAGGTCTCTCCCTCACATAAAGTCATTTACTCCCTTGAACCACTGGAGGGACTTTGAAAAATATGGTCTGGACTTCCTCCATTCCAAGAAAACCACAGTTTTGACAACATCCCAGTTGGGGTAAAGGAGCAAGCCATATGGCTTATGTAAAACTCAAACCCAAATCAAAACCCATTCAAAAAGTCAAAGTTTCTAGAAATTTAGAGGTGCCTATTTTATATCTGCAGGGACAACTTGGTTTCTAATTACCCTCACTCTTCTAGTTGTCAACACTAGCACAAATCTTGCTATTATTTGCAGCACTAAGAAGCAGATAATATGAGTCTTGTCTTACTAGGTTCTCTACAGCCTGTTCTCCCACCTGTATGAATGGGAGGGGAGGAACACACAGCAGGGAGGAAGAGCCATTTTCCCTCAGTCATATCACAGATTGTGGCAGAGCAGACAAGAAAATTGAGCCCAAAAGGTAGAATGAGAACAGACTAAAATTCCTTTAACATTTACTGATAGCGCAGTTAAGATCCCATTTTCAGGCAGGTTTACACTGGGGTTGAAATTAACTCACTAAATATCATTTTGCATTGCATGCTATTCTTCATTCTAGTACCTCCAAGAGGCTTATACATTAGTTGAAAATGTGAGTTAAAAACAGCAACAAGCATTACAGCAAGGGTCAAAATACATCATTTCACAGATGGGGAGCTCATAACACTAAAAGCTAAAGCCACACAGCAAAGCTTATCCCAGGGTGTTTTGCTTACCAGCCCAAAGATTTCCATTCTGCTCCTTCAGCTTCAAGGATACTAATAATTTCTCTGGAGCACCTAAATGGAGCTGTTAAATTGTGGCATTCAATCAGTGGCCCTCTACTGATTAAAGAAGTTTGCTTTCCAGCAAAGTTTAAATGTAAATAACTTTCTGTATTAGATAGCCACTAATGATGAATGCACTGCCTTAGTTCTCTGTAGCTCTTATCCTCTTAGGTGAGGAGAAAACCTCTGTGTGTGTTCCTGACCCATTTGCATGTCTCCTTGATCTGCTGAGTTGGTGTGGCAACTTGTTCGACAATAGTCAGCATTATGTGAGGCAACTTGCATTAACACTGCAGTCCGCAACAGAACTGGTGTTCTGACAGCCACTAACCCAAAGCAAAGAGGAGAAAAGAATGGAAAACATTAGCCATAAAGAATATAAGAAGCCTTCAGCTAATATAGCTTCTCTGGTAGCTCTTCTCCAGTTCAAGCCAATACCTACTTTGTTTAAAAAAAAAAAAAAAAACAAACAACCAAAAAAAAACAACCACAAACCAACCACCACAAAACAGGCAGCCATACAAAAGAGTGAGGTTTAAAACTTTGACCAAACAAAAGTTGATTTGTTAAGCATCTTGCCCAGTTGTCACGATTATATCAAAAAAGCAGAACTGTGATCTATTAATGAACATCTAAAGGGATGCATGACATGGCTGGGTTTATTTGCACTTGACACATGGCTCTTAAATGACGTATCTGGGAATCATTTATTAATCCATGCCCACTTTGTTTTCATGCTGTGTCAGGGAATCTAAATGGAAAGTGGGTGCTTTGCTTTATCTCTGCAATTCTTTGTTTGGATATTTGTTTGTTTTCAAAGCTTGCTTGTCTGATTAATAAGGCCAGTGTCATGCAGAATAAAAGAGGGATGTGTCACATTAGTTCTTCACACAGTTAAATGTCCTCCTGCTCAATGACCATTTCTCTATTTTAGCAATCATTTTCTAATTTGTGTTACTTCGGTGTGATGGGGGGGGGGGGGGGG
>VWZY01011029.1:254035-287153 GCA_013399075.1 Chloroceryle aenea
GGAGTGGTGAAGAGATGATTCCCTTTTAAACAAGCTCAAAACCCCTGTACAAGCTGATTCTTTATTGTAGCATATAGACCAGGAATAATTCAAGTCAATGCCTTTACACCAAAATAAATTTGGGGAACAAACAAGTATGTAGTAGTGAATGCATGTAATTTTTTCTAGATGGTCAGACTCCTTGAGAGCAATCACAACTTCATTAAAGTCAATGGAAACCCTCACTAATTAAATCAGTAGGGCCTGAGTTTCAGTGACAAGCTCAGACTGAGAAGCCCTAGCTATCACTATAAATGGGCAGACATGAAATTAATGGGGACACTCTGCTTCTACCTAATGGTGGAAAAAACCTAAGTGACCAATTTCAGTGTATTTCTGAATTATACATTCACGGTTAGAACTAATAAATAAATCTTTGTGCATGATTATGGCAGTGATGACAAATCAAAATAATTATGGCTTGACAAGTAAGAAGTTCAACTCTATAGAATAAAAGAAGGCAAATTGATCCTGGAGCTCCCTCTTCGTCCAAACACAAGCATGAATCATGTTTGTTTGTGTAATATTTGACTTAATTACACAAACTGTTATCCACATTCCTGGTGTATTCTTCAGTGCTTTAGCAGCCAAAGGAAGATGAAAGACTAATATGGATTTTTGAATGCTATAAAGGGTGAAAAAAATTGCCTTTCCTGGCTTCCACAATTAAATATCTCCTGTAGTACAGTATAATTATAATATCATGGTAATTACTATTGGGAAATGTGTTTCAAGGTGGTTTGAAATTTCTGGTGTTTGGGTTTTTTTGTTTGCTTTTTTGTTTTGTTGTGGTGTTTTGTTTTGGTGTTTTGGGTTTTGTTTTAGTTTGCTTCATCAGCCATCCTATTGGTCTTACTAAATAACACATGCTACCTATAAATTATAACTCTTGATTTCACTACTGGAAAAAGGCCAAGCATTGACCATAAGAAATTAAAGGAACAATTTACAGGAGCATGAATTAATGGCATGTTCTCTGCTTCAGAATAATAGTTCTTCACTGGCATTATCAAATATCAGTAGTTCATTTATGAAAGATTTTAATCTTTTTGAAAAAGAAAGTATACAAGAAAGTCACATGTAAGGCAGAGCTGTGAGTCAATAAACTTAAGTCTCAAATCATAAAAAATGTTAGAACTATAAACACCCTGAGAAAATAAGAAAATTTATTTTTCTTAAAAGAAAACTAATTTTTCCCATAAAAAGTTTTGACAAAGTTTTCCAAACAATACCTGCAAAATAGGAGCAAGCCAGATGCATTTAATAGCCCATTACCCTGAGCAGTAAATCATCCGTAGGAAATGCTTAATGTGCTAGTGATGAGATACTGGGATTTGCAGTTGTATTTTCTTTATGAAATTAAATACAACATCTTGATGCAACACCAGTTCAGTATTCTGGTTTGTGTTTGGGTTTTTTTTGGTTGGTTGGTTTTTGGTGGTTTTTTTTTTGTTTGGTTGGTTGTTTTGGGTTGTTTCTTTTGTTTTTGTTTTTTTTTTTTTTAATTGTAGAACTACTTGCAGGGTTTAGACTACATTGATATTTGTTCTGTCAGGTGCTTTTACTTCTCAGGTGCCTGCCTTGCTGTAAGAGTGCTTAACCATCTAGGTTACCCCAGTCTAACCAACCCAACACTTGGTCTCTAACAGCAGCAAAGAGTGTGCATCTTCTGGCGAATATATGCACACTCCTTGTAGAAATGCAATTATTTTTTGATGGAGAGTAGAGGACAGGTTTCCTCCAAAATAGAGGAGGAAAGCACTGTCACTGTCTTCAGTGCAAACAGTCAAATACCTTTTCTTTAGCAGATGGTGGTGTAAGTCAAAAGAAATAGCCAAGAAATGCAGGAAAAGCTGAAGCAGTTGCTGACACAGACTACCAACTAATAATTTAGTTCCAGAAAGTTACTTACTTTAAAAAACATTGAAATTTCAGATTTTTCAATTAAATCTATCATTATGGCTGTGAACCTAATGAGGAAGGCACATAAGGGGGTGTTTAGTGAGGAAAGCCCATAAGCTTTTGTCCTTGATTCTGTACACTATTTAGATCCAACAAGGAGTAGTCATGGGACTGATAAGAAGAAATATTATTTTGGCCTAGCTGTATTGGAAAACACCAAGAATTTGCTGCTCATTCATTTTATGGAACACAATGATCCATGAAGAAAGCACAGCTTATTTGTCTAAGGATCAGTATGGTCTGGATCTCTGCTTTAATATAGTTTTTTGTGAGTGAGCCAGCTGCCGAGGATAAAGCTAGGATCAGGTGTCTCAGGGAGCTGAATACTTCTTTTCACCCACACTTGGGGTTACAATCAGGGATCATACATATAATACATCCAATCTCATCAAGTTCTGGTTTCCTGACTTGAGCCTACAGACTCATCTGAAGAAGTGAAACACCAAGAAAGATAGTGTGGAACAAGACTCAGTATCTGGATGGACCTTTGCAGCCAAATATGTGAACTGCGTGACTTTTATCTTCATCTGCTGTGTTCTTGATATACTTACCTGCTGGTGCTTTTGTAAATTTTCTTTTTCACTGAGCTGAAGGAAGCTATATAAACAGGATATGCTTCTGAGTATATCCTTACATATATTCAAAGGATTTTCATTGCTTCATTTGTCTCCATTTATTTGGAGAGGAGGGAAAGGTGTGTGTTGTGTGTGGCAGTATCTGAGAAACTTGACATGGAAAGCATTTTCAGGTGCCTGTTTTCAGCATAAGAAGTTCTTCACATCCACACCCACCTCCATCCTCCCCATTAAACACTTCTGCCTCTCCGTGCACTAATCTGCTTTATGCTGTCTGGGATCTTTTCGTCTTTGACACACAGAATATCAGCAAGAGATTCTTAGCTACCCAAACCTGATATACATCCTTAGAAATGCACAACCCAGATTACACATGTAGAAATTATATCATAATTCTGCTTCTCAATGTAGCCCATAACTCACTTGTCTTCAAAATATCCACAACCCATTGTGGTTGAAAACACTAGTCACTCAAGGTAGAGTTTATGCCTAACATAGACCAGATAAACTCTAGTCATTGCCTCACAATACTTTTTTTTTTTAAATTTAATCTTTAAAAGGACAGGCTGCTGGTTAACTGAGAGTCCCCTGTTTGATTGACAGTATCTGTCAGAGGCAATGAACTCCACTTGAACATTGCCTTTATGTTCCTGTGTAAAGTTGTTCAACTGTGACCCTTCCATCTGTTCCAGCTAATCTGAAAGTCATTTAGGCCCGCTTCTCCATTCATCCTAAACACAGCGCATTCTCCTGTTAACACACATATGCAAAGTTGTCAGGCTGTCAGCTACGTAAGGGCTTCCCCCACCTCCCCCCCTTTTATTTTTTTAAACTCACGACATCTGTGTATCCATATCCTTGCAACGGTTACAATTAAAAAATAATAATTAGAAGCTACTTGAAATCTTACTTTTATGAACATGTCAATAAATCTCACAGCATCACTTCAGAAAAGATTCCAAATGATTCCTTCAGAAGTGGTCACCAGGTAGCTGACTTCACTGCTCCCAGTGTATGTGTGGAAACCTCCATATTTTACAGATTGACACAAATGGTTGCCTTGAAGAAGGTGAAAGATCTTTACCAATAAGTGATTTTAAGATTTTGGAAGATTACTATTCACATACGGTTGTCTGAACCAACTTCAAATATTTAAGATTATAATATCCCATTTGATATGCAATTTAAAAATGCATACAAACTTATGAATTAAAATCTGAAAACTCTCAAAAATTTGATACTTTCCGTTAATTTGCCCTTTAAAAATTCATCTTGCACAGGTCAGAAATTATTCCACTAACAACTTCAGCACAGTTTGTGTTATATTTACCAGACTTCTTAAGAACAACTTACTGTAAATAACTTTCAGAATAGAGAGAGGACCACTAAAAGCTTACAGAATGAAAACAAAATACCCATTGGTGGGGAAAAAACATTACTGGCATTACTATGGAATTTGTTGTGCATCTGAAGGGGGCTAAAAAAAAATCACATGCTGTACACACTTGTACTATTTCTGAAGTATTCATTTATGAAGGTATACATCTGGTAGAATCTTGACTTCTTGGTAAATGTTAGCACAAACTGAGTGACACAGCAAGCCTTTGTTCTCATGGGTGATTTCTCTGACAGAAGTTATATAAGAAGAATAGAATTAAAAAAGAGGAGGGAAAAAATCCCCCACAAACAGAGAAGTCCCAAATCTCCCTAGCCTACTGCTCAGCTCTGTCACAGAGAAGTAAAAAACTACATTTCCTATTCATGTGTTACCCACTCTGATAGGCCATAAAACTTGTGTGTTCTCAAGTCTGCTTATGATGTGCTAGAGGCTTAACAGCAAAAATCTCTCAGCTTCACTGTCAAGATTATAATTCAGGCTATATTTTTATTTATTTTTTAATAAATGAGCACTGTGTTTGCATGAATTGTCAACAATAAAAGAAAATATTCCTTATGTGCCTGTACGCCTCCCTACTGTTTTGACAGGAAAGCTTGTTAACCCGTATGTAACAAAGTACATCAAAGTTGCAGAGTTAATTGCAAAACACTCAAAGTGCACACATGTCTTCTCATGCATGTAGTTTCTGCTTAAGATATAGAATATGTCTGCACACCATCAGCAAAGAGTTTAGGATGAGCTTCACCTCATAGACACATCCATCTGAACTAGCCTAGTCTGTGGAAAGAAATATGCTCTTTTAAAGTATTGCTCATCTTATCTCTGTTAAGTATCAACCTCAAGAGATGATGAGTCACACAAATTAGATATGTTTATTTCCTTCAACAACTATAAAGGCAGTTGGGACAGTATTCTCTGGCATCTACTCTATTATTCAGACTGATGAATCCAGGCTTCCATCTGCTGGAAATGCCATCAATGAATGAGCTTTGGCACTGCTCCCCAAGCTTAGTATAGACAATTAGTGTTTTAAGGGTCTGACAGTACAAATTTTCTAATTAATATGAAAGAGACTTGTTAATACAGTTAAAATAGGTTCCTAGTATCTACCTCTCTTCTTTGCCATGAAAAAAACCACACTGGCCTACTTGCATGGGTCGGCAGACTTAATTAGGCCAGGTTCTGAGTGCTGCCTAACATGTATCAGGCTTTTACTTTATCAGCTGAGAAACACTGTTGCTTCCCTTTTACACAGAGTAAGGGAAAAGCAAAATTAGCTTGCCATGACATAAGAATGGAACATGAATTTCCACAGAGAGAAGACATCACAGAGAAGGAAGACAAGGTGGATTTTCAATAATAAGTGAGCTATGCATAATTAAAAGACCTCTAGGGAGGATCAGGCCTTTGTGTGATTTCCCAAGATCTCTGAAGAACCATAAAAAAAACCCAAACCAACTACTAAAGGACAGGGAGAGGAAAATTATGGCAAAAGTGATACTGTATATCCACAAAGGCTGCAAAGAACAAACAGTATCTGAGATCCACTGAAAGCTATTGTTAATGCCAAGTTTGAAATTTTTTTTTTGAGTATTTGTGCCAATTGATTTTTCCAACCAGCAACACTTTGTAGGAATATGTAAATAAAATTCCAATACATTGTGTCTGAAAGAAAAATTGGTGGATTTACAATGCTGAGGAAGAAGTCCCAAAGAGGACCTTATTGCACTGTATAATATGACAGACATTTTGAGGTACAAAGAAAGCTATTAAAGACATTAGGGTACATGCACCAGAGACTATGGAAATATCAGAAAGTTTAATCTAAAACACTCAAATTAAGTTTGTTAAAAAAAAATCCTATTTATTACTTGCAGAATATAGAGCTGCAAAACAAATGTAAAGCAAGGGTATAATCCACAGGGCAAGCATCGTAAGGATCTCAAAACAAATATAACTAAAACCCAGGGAAGTGAAACGGTGTCTGAAATGGGATATAGGAATATTAGCTGTGTTACTTACATGTGCCATGATCAGTTCATACCATTGTCAGTGTCCTTCCTATTTAAACCTTTCTTTTTATAACATGTGACAAGTTAAGATAAATTTGGGTACTTGGAAAAACTTAGGTTAAGTCCAAGTATGAATTAATCTTATGACTAATTACAAAGCTTTCAACTGTCATATTTGACAAGGTTGGTTTTGGGTTTTTTTTTTTTTAATTTCCTTTAAAGCCTACAATTGATCTTTTATTTGACTTTTAAAAGAAAACTTTCTAGTGCATTAAGATATTTTTCATATTTTTTTTAATTAAAAAAACCCAAATCTGAGGTAATAATAATGCAAAGATGCTGTGGTACTTGTAACAAAGTATCCAGTCCGTGAGAATATCTGGTTATACGGTGTAATAACTGGTAACACTGTCTGTCTCACTGTGTATCTTTAAACCCAAGTATTTCTAAGTTCCAAGAGAATGTTTTAAAACCTAAATGTAACTTTGAATTTAACCTAACAGGAGCCTATAAAATGGATTTTGGGAACCTGTTAAATGGGGCTTGGTTCTTTCTTTAAGCCCTGTGCCACCCCATTTCTCTTCACTTGTCAGACCTCAGTTCTCCAGGTCTTCCCCTGAAGACCCTCTGTTCTTTCATACAGGATAAACTATGAATTCTCATACTAATCCTCTGACATTATTACATAGATTTATTACCACCCTTTACCAGATAAGTAGCCAAGGAGTGTCTGAAGGCCTATCCTAAAGTCACAGTGTGAGCCAGAGGCACTACAAGCACCCAGGCACTGGGGCAGCACCAACACGGAGCACAAGCCACTGGAAGAATCTCACAGTTGGGCTCATCAGAAGTGCTGAACACAACTATTGCCTCATCATACAGAGCTAAAACAACTCAGCCTCCGAAAAATATGGAGGAAGTTATTTCAGAATAATAGTAATGAAAATAATAAACTTGTACCCAGGAATGCACAATTCCACCTCAGTTTGGTGCAGCCCTTCCTCCCACACCTAGCCAAAAGCAGCAATAGAAAATTTTATTCCATGTTGCCAGAAACTGTTAGTCTCTTTTCTGCGGCTAATCACAGATGGAGTGAGCTCAGTTTTCCAACAACTTCAGTGGGAATCAGAACACTTGGTATCTTTCATGAGGTTCCTCTGCCCCATAGATAGGTCACAACCATCTGAAGACCCTCTTTGCTTTGCCCATTAATATTCCTTTTGTCTTCCATTGTCTGTGACCCTCCACTTCTTTACTATCTCAAGTTGTATTTTGTGGTTGAATACCAGAGCCAAGAAACCAAATCCTTCTAGTATTTCCTTTTATGCAAGTTTAATTATCACAACAGAATTGATTTTGGAAGCACACTCACCAACCAACTAAACAGTACAAACAGCAGAGTGAGATTATAATCAATTTACAGCTGCCCAGTACCTGATGGTGTTCAAAAGGTGCAGTTTGGATGACTTCTGCATTTACTTATCCAATCAGTACAAGGAGTTAATGTGTCTCGGTCTCTACATAAACTACTGCTCAACACAAAAAGCCTCAGCTAAAAGAAGAATGTGACAGAGCACTAATGGGAAGAAAAACACAAATGCTGTTTACATCTCTCACTTTTAGATGAATGGGTGGCTGACTGAACTGCAGTCCACTTGCACAGCAGCAGAGTCATAGAATTACAGCACAGCTCTAAAATTTATCCAGGTTTGGAAGTAAACTTTGTCCTTTATGGATATTTAAACAAGCTTGTCTAAAGAGTGTAGGCTGCCTAACCTGATATCACTGTTCCTGCCCTCCCTTGCTGCCCCTTCACCCCCCAAAATATACATTAAAAAGTGAATTTGAAAAGTTCCATTTATCATATTTTCTTAAAGCTTTGTAGATCAGCACAGTGATTTCAAGGACTTGGTTTTTTGCAGGCACAGCCGAGCCTCAATGAAGGAGACAGACAGGTCCTCTGACATCGGTCCTGGGTGGCATGCAGAGCAGAAATGCACTGGGGTGGGAAACATTGAACTTCATCCTCAGAAAGTATCAAAAGGAGACTTCATTAAACCTAAAGATTTTTTGCAGTGAGGTAACAGCTTATAGTGTATTGCAAAGAGATATGAGAAAGGGCAGATTTTTCTTATCTTTTGTTATTGGAATTGACCCTCAAGGTCCTTAGGCCTTGGTGAGAGCTTAAGCAAGCTTAGATCAAGGAAGGATTTTGAAATTGAATTTATTCAGATTAGCAAAACCTTCCATGAGAGGATTTACTCTCAACAAGCTGTTGCCAACTCAGAGCTTAGAAAGCCCAGCACATTTTCCTGATTTACAATCAACTTTTTTCTTTTTTTTTTTAAAAACACACCCCAGGACTGGCCTCATTAAAATGTTTGCAATCAATGTTCACACAGTATCAAACATCGTCTGCCAAATGTTTATTTATAGGTACTTTCCTTCATTGTCCAGATCATTTTCATTCAGATAGCATTTCAGGGTTTTAGAAAAAAAAAATTTCAAATAATCATAGAAGTGGAAGTGCAGCAATGAAAAAGTGCTCTGTTAAAATGAAAGGCACTCCTCAGTCACTACTTCAAAATAAACACTGATCTAGACCTCATAAAAATTAATTTTCACTCTAGCACTTGACAGTTATTTCAATATTTATATCTCTGAAAGAGTGGGATACATGTTCCCACTTGTGTAGTGCAGACCTGTAATGTACACAAGAGCTCTTGGTCACAAACATTTTAATTGAGCACAGAGCAGTTTTTACAAACTAAATCCAAACAACACTAAAATCTCCCACTTCACTGGGTCAGGATTTTACCTCACAGCTCCAATTTTCATGATTGAAATTCGTTGTATGGTTGCACTGGGAACTTTCTCTCTGCACTTAGGCAGAAGGAGATGTGGCATGGAACGATTTGCTCAGACTTTTGACTTCTGCCAACTCAGATGCCACCTCATCAACTCATGAAAAATAACCATTTTAGCAGTAAAGGGTTTTGCTCAAATTCCTAATGAGTTAATGGAATTCCAGACACCCACATCTGGGCTACAAATTCCACACATACTTTGTACAAATTCATCGCTCATCCACCCTTGTGGAAACCTTAAGGTCAACAACAACCACCACCATGAGGAAATCATACATGGAAACCCACCCTTATTTGGGGTGGTTTGAGGATACAGCTGTAGGGCATTCAACTTCCTGGGTCTAGCTCCTCTTCTGGTGCCTCAGACAATTACTGAACTGTAACAGTCTACTTCATACAGGTTCTGCATAACTTGGGCTAAGCAGTAAATAGCAGAGGCTTTTAATTAAGGAATAAAAACCAGAGCAATAGGGTTTTTTTGTTGTTGTTGCAGCTCCACAATCTTAATATTTCTTTCCTGGTTGAACCTTAGATTTTCGCAACTAGAATACAAAATAAAATTTTAACTCTGAAAAGCTAAAAATGAACACGCTGAAATGGTTTACTCATACAATGTGATGAAGTGGTGCAAGGGACCAAACACTAAAATGCTTGCTAGGAATTATTATACTGAATCAATACAGCAACTATTTTATACAGGCTTAATTTCCTCAGAATGCGTGAATTTCTTTGAATGAATCAGTGCTTCTTTTATTTCTCCAGTTAACTGGTTTTTGTCAACTCAGAACTTTATGGTTTATTGGCATAAAAGGGAAAAATAAACTGCAAGTCTGTACCTGCCTTTCTGTGTAAGATTTTGCACAATATTTTTACCAAATACCTCTGTTTTGAAAATCTATCAAGCATAGTTTTATAAACCTTCCTCAGAATAAATAGCTTCATTTCATTCCATAAAGTGGTTTTACACCTTTAAAAAGTTTGGGTTTATTTTGTTAACTGAAAAATGTGGAGAAATATTGATCAAGGAACATTTTATATAAACAAAGCTCAAAATCCAGAAAATTTAATTACTTGATTTTATTTAATAACATTGCTTTCACATATTCTAATTCTGACTGAATTTTGCTCCTTGGAAATGAAAGGATTAACTATCATGTATTATCAAATAAGTACTGAGGATCTAGATAACATATTCCACTGTAAAAAATGTTAAGAGAAACTACTACAGAAGATGTAGAAGTCAAGTCATCCCTACAGCTCCCCTGTGACTGGGCTGATAAATGCACCTGTAAACTGGAATGGTTAATAAAATGAAGTATCAGCCTCTGCACCCCTTGTGTCTGCCATACTCATGTTGCCAAAGAACTTTCTTCCTGTAAAAAGCAAGTAAAAGTTCAAGGTTTGTTTGGTTTTTAAAAAAGCATATACTTTTTTTGCATTACTGAATAAACAGCAATTTTTAAAATGAACAAAACTGAATTTTCCTCACAGACTAACAGGATTTTTTTTTTGAAGAGTCTATATATTTTTCTCCAGCAGCAATTTCTGAAAAATCATCTTCAATGTTGACTGATGTCTGCTGAATCTGTTTAAGGTACATGGGATTCCCCTTTGCCCTCTTCCAAAGTGTGCACAAGCACGTTATGGGAGCCAGGTTTGGTAACTCTTGCAAATTCTAATTTTGTATACTCGCTTAACTCTAAGCCCATTGTATGTGGTATTAGGCCCGTTTCTTGTCAGAAAGATTACTGTTGTATGTATACTATCTTAAATGGTCTTTTTGTGACCTCGCCCTGTACCCTGAAACAAATGAAGCAGGTTTTTGTGGTTCCCCCCTCCAACGGCATACTAGGAGTTGGGGGGGTGGGGTGGAGGGGGTGGTGCAGAATCATCATTACACATGCGGTGCACCAAGGCACACAGACTTCCTTGTGACCGTATTTAAAGAAGCGGGCACAAAGAAATAGTCATTGCAGCTACAATAGGGGAAATCTAGTATGCATTTCCAAGGAATCACATTTTGGGGAGAATTACAGAATAATTACACATATGCTTAGATCACGAGCATTCAATGAAGCGGACAATATTTTGAGGATTTAAGATGTTGGTGTTGTGGTCGTCTCTAAGAAACCAGGATAATTCAGACATTCAAATGCAAAAATGCACCATTTGGAGAGTGTAATGCGGTCTGTTCTGGTCAGTGTTACAAATTCGGAAAGGATTCCCTGGCTGCAGACATTAGCCACTTAATACTTAAATCTGTTTCCAAACGTAAAGCATACAACAAAAGCGTTTTGCATTAATGAAATGTATCCTAACGCTCGTACAGTCACACATTTCAGTCATGTGTCACATTACCAGTGTAAAATACAATTACAACAGATATGCTTGTCCTACAGCTTGGTAAGTCCCACAGATGAAATATTGTTTAACTAATTATGGAATAAACCTCCATCTCAGTCCCATCATTTTCTAGCTGTAGACTGAGCTCATTTCATGTCAACATACGTAATTGAACTTCTCAGCCTCACAGCTACAATTACAGTTGGTTCAGTCCTGTCAATTTGATTTCTGCGAGCACAACAAGCTTATCAGGTCCTGATAATTGTCAACTGCTAATGAATTGTTAGGAAGTGCCAGCAGATGACTATAAATGTGTTTTGGTTTTCTGTACCAGTGTCAAACAGACCATTGCCCATGGTTCTGGCGGTACTTGTAAATGCAGAGAGATGCTACCACAAGAATTGAAGTAACTTCACATTATTCTGCCTAATATTTCACAGAAGCAAAACCACTGAGACACTATTTACACAGCAGAGAATCAGCATCTAGCTCTATCTTCTACTTTCTTAGACTGTATTTCAATACTCTTTAAAAGATGAGGCAGTTTTTGCTTCTTTGCCTCTGGTCTCATTTTAACTGAGCGCTAAAGAATATCATCATCTGCATGCAAATTATTATAGCACTACTCATACAACCCAGGGTATTCTACAGTCAAAGAAAGAATAAATGCAGTATTGTTGCAGCTACAATATGCTAAAGCCTTTACAAGTAAGTAAAACAATGGCTGTACCTTGAAATCTCCTCCTCAGATGAGCATGCTCTCTAGTACTTACTGGGGCTGTCAGTATGATCTGATCCTGCTTTGAAAACTATATAGTCTGAGAGACTGTTTGATTTCGCAAACATTTATTTGTGGAAAGTCTTGATCTAGGGCTCATTAATGGCAAGAACAGCCTTCAGACTGGGGCACAGCAGTGCTAGAAAGCCAAGGGATGATTTTTCCCTAGTGAGCACCCCATTTTGTCATTATGGTGTATGCCAATACACTTCATTCTCCAAGGCTACAAATGCAACTTTCCCAAGCACAGAGTATACCTCATACTCATATCAAATCTGATTAATAACCACATGAATTCATAGCAAACATTTACAGAGCACTTCTAGCAACATTCCCACCTGCTGAGCTTAGACATCTGCCTTTGCATCCAGTAAATCCAGTAAGAAGCAGTTCCAAATGTACAAGACAAAGGTAAATCTGCTTATATTAGCCTAAATGGAAGCAGCAATCTTTCAAGTCTAAAGAGACAGTATTAAATCCTTCCTTCTTACTGTGCCCCATAGTATTTTGGTGACATTATTAGTAAAGCACAAGAGTAGCTGTCTGGGCAGTTTATGTTTTCCATTAGCATTTTTGCAGTAAGCTGAAAGATTATGGAAAAGGAAGAAACAGTGCATGGATCAAGGCTTGGCTGCCAGACTAGTGGAATGAATCTGGGAGTCTGATTTAATTTCATTTTCATGGAAAGTAAAACTGCTATGCAATTTGGTAGCTCAAGTCTTCCCTTAAGAGACATCTGTTAGGTCCAGCAATGCTTTTGCTCATGGCAGCTTTATGCTTTAGTAACTGCTGGCTTGAGTGAATCTACTCCTGATGTAGACCAGCATAGCTGCAGAGACAGCCAACTCCATTTGTTCCAGTCTCGACTGAAAGCACTCCATGGGAAGAAATATGTGGCTATCTACCAGCAGATTTTCAGTCTCTGTCTGTCTCATAGTGGCCGGGCCTCAGTAATGCCAGATGCCATTTCTTCCTCTGACTCAGAGGGGTCCATCCTTTCCATCAACAGCTAGAAGAATTTCACAGTTCAGCTTTGAACTCATTAACTAAATGAAATTTCTGCTTGGAGTGCCCAACATCCTCACATGTTTGTTGTTCAACCCTTTAAGTTGATGGGATAGTGCAAGTGAGGACACTCGTGCAGCAGTTGGAGCATCAGCTGGAACTTGAAAACATAATCATTGCATCTACACACTTCCCAGCCTAAACCTGTCTGCATTTATGTTAACTGATGTCTATCATAGCTGAAAGACACGTCAAATATAAAATGCATGGAACAAACCAGTGTTTTAGCAAAGGAAATCTGTAACACATTCTAGAAAGGAATTACTGACATCTTCATTCTGCTTGGCCACCCTTTGGCACAAAAAAAGTCCAGCGGGCTTGGGAAAGCAACTTTGTATTACCAGGTTCCCACTGGCAAACAGGGCTCCATAGGCTCTACTGTGGCTTCCAGATTCTCTATTTAGATAGAGAGGAAAGCCCTCCAATCCTGGCTTTATTTACTCCATGTGTCAGCCAGCCAGGTATGTATTTCATTAGGTACAAATGCAGTGTAATGTACTCCCTTCACAGAGCCACGGGGAAATGCGACGACAACTGCAATACGATCGTCATCACCTCGGTGTCAGAGAGCAGCAAAGAAAAAAAAAGTGTAACTCTAGTTACAAGAAGTCAGAAGTTTTCTAAGGTCACTCAGAAACATCCTGTTACTTATTCTGGGTTCAGGTCACGGTCACATCTGTTTGGCACATTAAATTAACACTTTAAAATAAAGGCTGTCATAGCCATCCTGACCCACCTGCCTTTCGGTTAGGATGCTGTTTGCAAACAGTCCAGGTAATGTGTTAAGGATAAAAAAAAAGGTAGCCTAGAAATATTTGGAGATACACCTCTGCTTAGGACTACCCAACACACAGCACTACAGTCATTCCAGCTGGCTGGAGATCTAGTCTTGCAAATATTTATGTGCCTTCCAAATACTCAAAGCCTTAAATACTGCAGTCAAATGTAATCCTAATACCCTCAAATCTACACCACTCGATGCAAACTGACAAACAGCTAAAATAGAAGAAACCTCTAGGAGTGCTGGTTTGTTATAAACAGGTAACTAATAAACAACCAAAAACATACAATACAAATTTCTCCAAGGCTATTTTGCTGTGGAACAAAGGACACTGTAGTGCTCCGTAATTTGGCTGGCTTTTCACGCTTTCCCTATTCTTCTAGGGAAGTCTTAAGCCATGAAATTTCTTTTTTGTTAACGCAAAGACATGGTAATGTCAAGCATTCATGACCATAAGCATGGAAAATTGATGAAATTACAGTGTGTTCAGGAAAATAATACGGTGATAAGAGAAAGAATCTCTGCTTGTATCTGCGTCCTGGTGGCAGCTTTTTGAACAGGTGAACATTTTTTCCTCCCTCTGTGCAAAACATCTCTTTGTAAGAATACATCAAATAGATGCCCAGGGAGAAAGGTCAAAGGGAAATAGTCATGCAAATAATTAAGATATGAAGAGACTGTGCATTAAGTACATTAATGCTTTCCACTGTCTTGTTCAGCTGAGGTGCACCTTTCAACTTGACACAAGACAGCATATGCAAGAGTCCAATAAAATGGAAAACAAGTATGCTTCTCCTTCAGGCTGTGGGCATGGGCCTTGACCTGTTTTGGTTTTTTTTCCTGGCCCATCTTTAATGCAGTCTCCAGAATCAGACACCCAACTCTGACACATCCTGAAATTTCCTCACTGGGGATATTTTCCTGAAAGACAAGGCTCATTTTCTCGCAGCCACTATCATGCTACGATTCTTTTTAAATCCTGAACCCTTTTTGTTCACCTTTTAGTTGAAAATNACTGGGCAAGAGCCGAACAGGGAGAACTCCTGCCCTAACCTCCTGGCACACGAGCTAAAGGCAAGGCGACCTGCACAAACGCTGCAGGAATTGCAAGTTTGGTTTACACCTCCAATTTTCTTCCTTAACATCACCTCTTTGTTGTGCTCGTGCTCTTGTTGCCCTCTCGTGGCTGCTTTGGTGAAAAAGCAAGACCTGCCTCAACCGACTCGGGACTACCTGGGACTGATTACAAGTGTGCTTTTGGACATTTAAGACCAGCGTTTTATACAGAACAGCAAGAGTTTATCCATTATAGCGAGAGTTTATTCTGTTAGTTCTACCAACATCCTTACATATTTAGCTTTCAAGTCCTAACCACCATAAAGCCGGCGGTGATGAGCAAGCTCCCAGCCCAGTCACCCGTGTCCAGCTCACCGCTTGCAGGCTCCTGGGTCACATCTGAACCTTGCTATGCTGCCTGCCCCGCTATTCTCATCAGAGCACAGGAGCAGTAAATGACAACTGCCCGTGGCATCCAGGGGCCCCAGGACATTTCGTCAGGCAGGGACTGTCACTCTCCCTTGTCCCAGAACGGTTCCAGCCCAAGCCCTCAAAGCCGTACAGCTTTCTCTAATGCCCACTAATTTCACCCGCAATTAGCTGGCTTACTGAATACTCCAGAGATGAGCCCTAATCTCCTGGTGATGCAGTGATTAAGCTAGAAATTGGGGATAAGATCTTCTAATCAGAAGGTGTTGTAAGGGAGAACACAATACATAGAGGCATAGATTTTAGTTTAGAGAATAAAATAAAATTACTTGCAGCAACAAAAAAAGCATCAGGATGTAGTGCTCAAGCAAAAAAAACCAACGATTTATGAGAGGTTTTTCTTATTAAAAGCTATTTAAGTTAAATAATGAGGACTGATAACTGCTATAAATTGACAGACAGAAAAAGGAGTCAAAAAACCATAACACTGTCAGAACTGGACAAAACCCACCCTCCATCTGTCTTGTAGCCCTAAAAATATATTGAAACTATTTTCCTCCAACTGTTTCTAGAGCAGATGCTGTTGCATTCCTCTCTGAACCCAGAAAGAAAGAAAATAAGTAATCATTATTCACAAATAAACACACAATTCTCCTGTGCTGTGTCACACAACCAATAAAAAAACACACAGAAAATAGGTACAAAATACCCCTACACAAAACTAATGCATAATAAACAAAACCTTCATACAGTTGCTAAAGCAATATTACAGCTTTTGCTTCTTAAGTCACTAGGTAGGCATCGTTTATATTTTGATTCCACCATTATTTAATTAATTGGCAGTCCACGACATGAATTCAAGTGTTCAGGATCACAAGTCTGGGGAGATGAAAGAGGACTTGTAACAACTGCTCCCTAGAAAGCTATTCCTTTTGGATACTGTTATTCTGTGAGCCGATGGATGTTGTTTCTCATGGATTATTAATTAAAAAACAAATTAAGTCTACCAAGAGCAACAAGGCCATTCAGCTGGAGAAGCATATTGCAGAACTAAGGGTCACCAGCAGCAAGAATGCAACTGTAAACGTGGAGTGCCTTGTCAAACTCTTGTAGGTTCAAGATTATAGCCATACCCTAATAAATCTTTTGAAAGGGAGATGTGGTCTTTCCACTCTTCTTAAGCAGAGAAGAAAACTGGTGAGTTTAGAGTGAGCATGTGCATATCTTGAATACCACATAGCATCATCATCATCACAACAGAGTTCTTTTCCCCACCCATGCCAAAATTCATGAAAGTTGATCTCAATCTCCAGCAATCAGTGGCACAGAAGCACTGGAGTGTTCATAAAATATGTAGGCCAGTTCCTAAACAATGCATTTTATTGAGAGACAGTAGAAGTAGGATTTTGTTTCAAGAGCCAAATCCTTCCCCACGAGAAGCATTCCTTTCTTACATGTTCTGGCAAAATTTATTGCTCATAACACTGCTGAGAAACCAGGCAGATTTTGTAGACTCATGAGGACCAAGAACCACCTTGCACTTTCTTGTCCCTCTAGCAATAGTATCTCTATGTAAAATCATGTGTTGTTCACTGTTCTTTGTAACATTTGCTTTGATTTAAAGCCGTCCTAAAAAAAATAATTTAAAATCCATTAAGAACAACCCCCAAAATACAGTAGTCACTCCAAGCAACTCTGCAGCACTTCAGCTGAACTATAGCAAAAAACAATTTGTCACAGCAACAGCTGAAACAAGATGTGTCAGCAAGATGAATGTCTTGTTCATCCACACTGCAATGCTGATCGGGACTTGGGGGGGAGGGTCAGCATGTGTTAGGCAATAAGAAATAACAGTAATTTAACTTCAGTGAGGATGGATACATGTCTATCTCCTCAGATTTCATAGAATAATCCCTGGCTAAGTAAAGCGTAAAACTCCTGACCCAAGTCAAGTCTATTCATTCACTCCTATTCCCAAGACCATTAAATAATATTTAGGCAGGCATTCTCCAAACATCAAAAAAAAAATCTCTGCTGGGGTGGCTACTTCTTTCTAATGTAAGTTTAGATGAATCGGACCCTTCCAGGGATCACTCCCGAGTATATTTCGGGATTTCATATTTTTTTTCCTTGCAGTTATTTAGCATCTAGTTTAATTGCCAAGCACGAGCCCTACATAGTTTTACAAACTGATCGTGGGTCTCAAAAGCCAAATGAGATTGTTCTCACCCTGCACAGCAGGCTTTTAAGTTAGAATTTCACCTGTTATGTTAAAGTAACTACAGTTCTCTAAAAGCAGAAGACAGGGCATATCTTTTATTTTATGAAAGTTAACATATACCTCTAAATGTCTCCAAGCATTAGATAAGACTAGAAACAACTCCATTTCCACAGCTTTTGGATCTGTTTACTCAAAACATTCTCACTAAATTCCAGGATTAAAAAAAAGTTTTAGACCTGTACCAAACATCTTGTGGCCAAATGTGAGGAAAAGAAAGACTCGCTTGGTTCTTTTGGTCTGGTTCTGCAATCCTTAGATTTTCAATTTTCTTGCCCGAATGACTGTCCTTTTCCAGCAGTATTCTGGTAAGTTTACTATTTAGGTATATTCAGCTTCATTATCTTACTCCTTTCCTCCATCCATCTATAGTCCTGTCCATCACAAACCTACCACTGGTCCAAGGTGATACTTTCAACTCAGTTTCCAGTCATATGGAATTTGAACTTGATTGACACAGAGAAGTGGATGACGCATACTTCCAGTTTGAAGAGCTAACCAGCAAAGCAGAGATATCCCATATGACCTTTGCCATGACTAGGAAGAAAAACTGCTGCAACTTCTTGTCCTTTGCTCTGAGGCGCAGAAGAAATTTGTGGCTTGCCTTGGACAAGCAGAGGATTAGAGACATTTCCTGTTCAAGCTAAATTTGTTATTACTTCTAGATTGTTTCAGGAGGATTCTTTTTCACTCTCCTTCATGTTCCTTCTTCCTTTTTCTCCTTTCATTTGCTATACAGTTTTTTTAACTTATATCTCTCAAATACCCTAAACAGAAAAGTAAAATAGTATTGTCTCGGACAAGTCACTCATGTTTCCACACTAGTTCTCAGACTTAATCTATCCGTCCATCCCACATAAATGTCTTTACAAAGTCATGTATTATGAAACTTTAACACCATTCTTTCAGTACCACCAGCATACAAAAAAAACCCAGGGCAAACACGCACACGCAGGTTTGCTCACATTCTACCTTTTGAAACTTAAGGAGGAGGTTTTGAAAGCTTTATGCAGCATACAAAGAGTACCACACTTCTAGCTCAATCTTTTTGTGTTACAACTGCTTTCCTAATATGCTTTGCCAGTTGCACACATGCAGTAAGGATCCCACTGATGATTTCCTAGGACTCGCTGCCCCCAGTCTCCAAAGCTGGACAGGACAAGGTGGGACTGTGCATTCTTTGTCTGTCTCAGTGTTACACATTTGGGGGAACTACGTTGGGATCAAAAAACATTTGCTTAAATTAGCATTATTATTATTATATACATCCCACGAAATATTCAAAAACTAGGAAGTTTTCCTTGAAATTTGAGATTAGGGCTATGCAGGCCCTAAAAATTTCCAAAATCCTCCTCAGAACTGGTTTCATTACATATATGACAATAAAAAATCACCCCCAATGTAGTTGCCAAGAATAAAAAAAATAGAAAATTCCAACTTCTTGCCCTTTCTGACAGAAATCATTCCATTTTGACCACCTGATGGGCCCTTGGGGTTAATTAGAAAATCCCCATCAAGAGCTCAGAGGCCAATATCAGCTGTCAAAATCCCACATTCCCCTCTTTCACCTCTTTCAAGTGCAAAACAACCTGTGTCTGAAGATGTGCCAGAGAATAAAAGGGCACACCACAACCACTGTGGGCTCTGACTTAGACCTATTCATGGTCTCACTACTATGAATACAGCAAAATCTCAAATGAAAGTTTTAATCTCCCCACTGCATTCAATCCAAAGAGAAAAGGGCTTCCCTTTTAACAATTTCCCCCCTTAAATCTTTTGTGTGGCTCTACTCCTGAAAAAGCAGAGATTTTGCTCAGCCTCAGTGAGGGCTTTTTGCCATAGAAAGCACTGCACCTAACCCCTTTGTGCTGACATAAGAGTAAAGGTCTGCTCAGACCAAAAGTAACTAATGCAAAAGGCCTTCTGAAGGTCTAAATGCAAACTGAACAAGATCAGAGTTAAAAGTGCAGGCATCTGATCTCACCCAGCTTGCCTGCCTTGCTCTCTTCTCTCACTCCCAAAGGTGCACACTGGATATGAAGAGATCAGGGCAAAACAAACACTAAAAAAAGAGACCAGATGCAATAATGCTGGAAGATGACAGAAAAGCCATGTTACATCACATTCTCTGCATCTCCACCTCTCTCCAGACCAAACAAATTCTCTTAGACACACAGGTAGCCACATGCTATTAGAAAGCACAAAAATCACTGCTACTCCAGTGACCACAGGCTGTTCTCCTCTCTGTGTAAGTACAGAACTCACAGAAAAGTCATTAACAATTTGATTTCATATTGAATTCTATGAATGAATGAAAACGGCAAAGGCTATGGTTTCATTAATTACTAGGCCATGCACAGGGATATTAACAGTGTGGGTAGGTGCAGAAACCAGAAGAAACAGATTATGAAAAATTGTGCCCAGAAAAGGAGTTATCACTACTCCATCTTTTATGGTCTGGGGAGTTCTTTTGCTAGTTCACTGCAAAACACACTTTTTATCCCCTTTTACTCAGAGCAGAACATTTCTTTCCAACTGCCCCTAACCTCTGAGAGCATCTCCCTGCCTCACCTTCTGTGCCCAGTCCCTCTTCCAGAAATGAGGGCAGCACAGTTTTATATCCTCAGGAGAGAGCATGCTTCCCCCACTGCCCAGGACAACCTTCTCTCCCCTTCAAGTGATTGTTTTGGTTTTTTCCTCCTCATGACAAGGAACACCTACATTGTTTGTTGAGAGACAACGAGCATTCATAGCCCTCAGAAAGCCATTCACATCAAGGCAGCTGGAGAGGCTCAGTGGTCAGCTTGCCCTCTTCACTCTTGGAAGAGTTTGGGCAAAGATCAGGCTTGGAGTCCTCTCCTGAACAGATCCAAGCGATTAATAAGAGATGGAAAAAGGAGAGGAAATGTCTCAGGTTTTCATCTCTCTTTGTAGTTTGTTCTTTTTGTTTGTTTGTAGCTAAACTATACTAACTCGTTGCCCCTAAAGGTAGAAAAGCACCCATCTTCCTTGGGGAGAAAAAATGAAATTATGTTTTATTAATTGATATGTCCTTGAGCTTCTTTTATACAAGAAGGCAACTATGGGCTTGGAAATAGCACCTCCTGTTCACACCTCAGTAACTAGAACCTCCACTAGAACAGAGATCACTCACCAAGCAGAGCTTCAAGTGTTTTAATTTAGTATTACCCTACTTGGTACAGTGGCTCACATCTTTTCAGAGCATGTTTCTGCAGCGCAGACAGAGTTCAAAAGGTTCTAATGGACTGTTTATGACCTTTTTACCCTGAAATATCTGCCATACTGACCAGGATCAAATTCCAAAGCAGTAGCATGGCCCTTTATGCATTCAAGCATATTAAAAAAACCCACACAAAACTAAACAAACTAACAGCAAACAAACAACAAAAAAATAAAAAAGGAAAAAATATTTTCATTCTTTGATTTAGCTTGAGGGATGCTGACTGGGTTAAGACACTGATATAGCACCACTATAATCATATGGTAATGAATCCAGTAAGATTGGATCATGCAATGCAAGTATCTGCTGTGTTGCAGTCATTTTCTACTGGTAGCCAATTGGTGTGCTTTATACTGGATCCAATCACTATAAAAAAAAATTCTAGAAAATTGGTCAACAACAAGTGCTGTTTATGTTGCATATGGTAATAAAGTACACCTTGACCCTTAGTTTGCCTTTAATAATACTAATAAAATAATGCCATCTTTAATAATATCCTTTTTAATAATATGAAAACTTATTACTACAGATAATAACTTTGTCTTGTGATCTTCCACAGTAACCAACTATTTCAGTATGTATTCCTACAAATAAGAGTAACCAAAGGCAGCTGCTTCTAGCCGATTTAGAAAGCTATGCAGCCTTGGCCTTGTTAACACTGGATGGGAATTGGAAATACCACTGCCAGTCAAGAGTAATAGTCAAACATTCAGTAAATACCATACAACAGAAATCAAAGGAACTTTAAAACCTCCTTTCATACTCACTGCACAGAAAAATTGGGGGGGGGGAAGAAAGAAGATTCTGGAGGCCCTCCATTAGATACTGGCTGACTGTGTCAGGTGCAGCATAAATATATAGCAAATGGAAGTTGGAGGAGTTGCTAAAAGATGAGCTCATTGCACACAGGAGCCTGAACTCACTGCAAATGTTACAGCCACAGAGCTGCAGAAACTGCAGACCAGTTCACTTGTGTTCGGTAATGAACTACACTAAACAGACAAACCAGACAGATTCTACGCCAGGGAGGTAAATGTATTTTAAGACATGAACCTTGAGGATGCAGAACAAGCATTTGCCTTGATGGTCAAGAACAGTGGCTACTAGAAATAGTGGACAGAATACCACCAACTATGGTGGTATGTTTTCAGCCTGTGTATGTCAGAGCAACAGAGGGAGAAAACCTCTTTTGCTCTCTTTTTCTTCATAGCTCGTATAACTTTGTCAGGACAAAGCAGAAAGTTTCTCTATTTAGTTCAGAGGTATGACTTCAGCTTTTCTTTCATCCTACCTCTTACTTCTAATAGATGATAATCTATGTCTACGACTTCAGCCACAATTTAAAAATCACTGTCAAAACATCTTCTTTGAATTGAGCAGTACAACCCTTACCCTCTTTCCTAGTTTCTACATCCTTAAGTAGTGAACGGCACTCTTCTATTTTCCACAAGAAAAATACTGAGGCAAGGTCATTCCACAGGCCTGTTACAACTTCTACTCCCTCCCAAAAATATCTTCTGTCAAATAGTGACAGTTTAGTGAAAACTCTGGAATTGTGTCAGCCGTGGTGATGAGCACTGTATACAAGCGATCGATAAAAGCAGACTGAACTATGCCTGATCTGACAGGCAAGTGCCAGTGTATCTGCCTATTTACAAACTGTCTTGTGTTTCCATGTGAACATTGCTGAGCGAGCCGATGCCCTTGCTTAGGAATGATTTAATTTACATGCCCTCAGAATGAGGTCATATCAATATCATGCATGATCTCTATCAGCTTTACAGATGCCTTAACCTGAGAACGTTCAAGCTCTTTGAGAGCTATTCATACTTGGCAGATTGATATAGTAACTGACAATTCACTGCCAACCAAGTGTATCTGAGAACACAAAGCTCACATAAATATTGTTGAGCATATCCCATTGTTGGTTATTTACTTCTGCCATTCAACTTTCTACAGCTCTGAGAGGAAGATCATTTCTCTCCATGTCATATATCCGACTCACCCAGTGGACACGAAAAGCTCCTTGTTTTCTTTTTACCATTAATGAACTGTGCCAGAAATGTCAAGCGCAGGTTTGTTCAACTCCAACCAACAATATGAAACATAAAAATACGGGTGGACAGAGATGGGTGATGAAGTCTATCTACAAGCCTGGCTTTGTAATTGGTGCCGAAATAGTTTGTAAAAGTGTTTCTACCATCGACAAGCTCCACAAGGAAACATGAAGACCTACCTGATACCTGCAGGTTGCATAAGCTTTCTGCAGTTGCATAAGCTTACCTACCTGCTTTCCCAACCTAAGCCCTGACCAAAGGCAACAGGGAGCAAATAATTTGTACAATGTACAGATCAGATTTTCCTGCAGTCTGTATGCAAGGCTTTCGGTCCAGAAGCGCCCACCTGGCCCTTTGCTCTGGGTTTATTGCACTCACCTCAGCCTCTCTGACAGCTCTGAGATAGAAAGACATGGAACGAAGACCAAAGGATGAGAAAAACAGAAAAAAGTGTGCAAAGTTCATATACTTTCAAATGTACCTTAGACCAAATATTTCTGACTGATACGTCTGGTCGAAGAAGATCAGATGCACCCCATTCTAACTTCAGAAAGGAATTCTTTCTTTTAGTTTTCTGGCATGCATCTCTTATCACATCACAATTGAAATTGAAACGAGGAATCGGATTAAAACTATATATGATCCTAGCTGGACCAATTCCTTTTGTTAACCAAAACCCCTAATTTTTAAAAATTGTCCCCCCCCCCCACCTTGATGAACTTCCCATTAAGTTAGTAAACCAAACCAGGTCACAAAGAAGTCAAACAAGTGCCAGAATTAGCACTAGTGAAACCATTTACTTATGTGGTCAAATCAGATAGAAGAGCAACTCTGCCTTCCAGCACCCACAAGCTGCTAAACAGAGCTCAGCTTCTTTGTCCAGCAGCACCCTCTGAGCTTCATTTGTGCTATCTGGACAGGTAGGTTTATTGTAGAAACATGGAAAAAACTTCTAACAAATCAACAGGGCCCATGCAACATCTTTTTCTCACCCTTATTGTTGTCACATGTAATATTATTTCACAGTTTTGATGTGACAGGGGGAACAACAGAAAAATGTCTTTTTTCCTTTCCTGCTACTCCCCCTTAGCACAATTCAAGTTACTGGAAATAAAATCAGTCATTATCTAAACTGCAAAAAAATATATAGCAAGAACCAAAGGTAAAATGGAGAAACAAGAAACATTCAAAGGGAAAGCTTTCCTTTAATCCCTAAGCACAAGTTAATACATATTTCTGATAAAGAATGTTGGGGGGTGGAGGGGTGGAATCCATGTCTTAAGTCTCAGAAAAACTTCTTGAAGCACTGTGAACACTCTAGCCAGACCTGATGGAAGGAATAAGAGACACTGAGTGAAGTTAATCAGTTTGTGGCATTTTACTCTGCAGACTGGACCATGAAAAGAACCCAGGAGCCTTGGTACCTTGCACTGTCTTTGATACATTCAACATCTCTCTCTTCCACTACATCAAGGTAAATAGAAGTCTTGTATTTGTCTTAAGCACTCACAGCTAATTCAAACGAGTATGTTATCCAGGTCAGTTAGACAAGCACAGAGGTTCCATTTCATTTCCTTTCAAATTCCCCCAGATTAAATTATTAGATTTACATCAATCACTGGGTGTAAAAGACAAGGTGACTAGAAGGTTGTCAACAAACTGAGAGCTTCTGTTCAGAAAGCAGATGTTTTGGCTTTTTCTTAGTCTTGTTTATTCCTCATAAATATCACAGCAAGATGAGAGTCACTATTATCTCTTAACACCATTCTGTTAGTCAGGCACGTCATTTGTTTGTATGGCCCAACCTTCTGCAGATCTCAGACATTCCCTTTCCACAAGAATTCACCACAAAAAATACTGCAGTGTAGCTTCTTTATGACCATGGCTAGGATCAATTTGTTTTGTGCTTTCACATGCTGATCCTGCAACAATGCACATACAGACCCTACAGCAGGTTATTCTACATAAACAAGAGGTTTGACCACCATCTTCCCTTTTTCGGTGGCAGTTTGTCAAGATCTTTTGCCTAATTCCCAGCTCAGAAAAATAGACAATACTCAACTAAGGAATGAGCCATCATCCCTGGATTGCTCTGAAAAGCAATCAGCAGTGCAAAAACCTAGTCAAAATATTACACCAGAAGCATAGCATTGGTGGACTAAGCTAAAGAAGAAAAAAGCAAACCAACCAAACAACCCAAACAACAAAACAGGAAAAGGAAAAAAGGCAAACCAAAACTCTCAAGTTCAAAGCAGCAATCAAAGAATTTAAGAACTAAAGCCCCAGAGCTGACACAGAGGGCCCATGGACTTAAGGAGCCAGGAACAAGAAAAGAGATGAGATAGAAAGAACCAGAACCTTCTTCATCCAGCAACAACCAGCTGCCAAACTGTCTGAGGAGCCCTCCTGGGAAACATCCTTGTAAATCAGTACAATACCACTGGCCTTGAGAAAGCTTCAGCACAAGATCTGACCTGAATTGGGTGTGCCCGAGACATCCACCAACACTAAAGTTCAGGTGCAGCTGGCAACACTTCTGCAAAACCCCCTTTCCTGTGTGCGAGTGAGCGTACTTATAGAGGATTGTCCTGGTTTAACCTCCACTGGCAGCTCTACACCATGCAGCCGCTCACCCACTGCTTTCCTCCCTCACCTCTGCACTCCCTCCTGTGAGATGCAAAGGAGAATCAGGAGAAAGAAAAAAGGTGAGACCCTGTGGGCTGAGGTAAGTACAGTTTAACAACACAAAGGGAGAAGAAAAACAACAGTAATAACAACAGTACTAATGACATGATATGAAAAGCAAGTGATAGAAACCACAAGGCTCTACCTGTACCCAAGATGCCACCTTCTCTGCTTCATCCATAAGCTCCAGCAGCACACTAGAACAAGTTGAAAACAAGTGTCCCTGGCCCAGGCCAGCCCACCCCTTTTATAGTAGAGGCATGATGTCACTGTGGTATTGACTATCCCATTGGCTGGCTTGGTTGTTTATCCCAACTGTGGCCCCTCCCTACTGCTTGGGCCAGCAGCTGCTTGGGATAATTAACCCAAACCAAACGCAGGACAATGATCTACAAATTACAGTATTCCTGCCTAGAACACAAACAATTTTTACAGCAGTATTTGCTTTAGCATGACTATAAATCTGCAACATCAATTTGATTCTTTCCAGTTCTCTGGGTTCAAAGGTTTCATCGAGAAGAGCCGTTGTGAACTTTATCAGCCCTTAGCTGAAGAGGGCAGGTGGTACTTGTTCTGTTCCTCCTGGCTGTGCTTGAGGTCTTTAGGTATTAGCAGAAGCAATCAAACTCAGAGTGAAAACACCAGTTGTCTGCAGCAGGGGCATGTTCACTACAAAACCCTGACATCTTTAATCTTAGTGGATACTTTAAAACTAATCTGAGTCCAAGTAACAGCCCAACTTTTCTACAAGTATTCAACTAACTCAAGAGAAAATGGACACAGAGGTTCCCACTATACATATGCACACTGATCCTCTGTAACTGCATCCTAACATAGATAGAAATTTTACATTTTGCTTAATAATTGCACGTTTTTTTCCTCCCTGGAAAAATGTAAACAGACTTTGACAGAGCAGGAGTTGAATTATCTTTTTGACATTTCTTGCTGCTGTGTTTTGTGAATTTTACACAGTCCCATCTATTTGAACACTCAAAAGGTAGTTGTTTGAATAGTGAGGAAAACAAAACCAAGCCCAGCATAACATTTTATAGAGGCAACAGAGATGCACAGTTTTTCACCTGAAAGTTTAGGCAAGAAAGGGATGCGATAGAAGACCATGTTTGTGTGACAGCGCGTGTGTGCGGGGGCACACAACCCTGGACTGTCTCTCTATAAGGGTGTGCCTCTCCAAACGGTGTCACCTCCAAAAGAGAAAAGCTGGAGACACTTGATAGGGGTAGAAAAGAAAGACCTTTTTCTCTTTGAACTTCTGCTCGGTAGCAGTTCTGAGGCCTGCTTGCTCCCCTTCCCTCACCACTCAAGATGCATGTGGCCAGCAAAACCATGATCTTTCATTCCCCTACAGAAAATGATAACCAGGCTTACACACAAATAACATTTACTTTTAAAGTGAATTTGCTTCTCTTAGTTCTTTATCTCCCCACATAGCTTTGCTTCACCTCAGCATTTACTCCACCTACACAGTATGCCTTTTTTATTTAGGCTTCATTTTTATTAAATATAAAAAAATTATAATGGATGTCATTGTTTTAACTACTGAAAGCAACACTATTTACATTAAATACAAAAATGCAAGTGTAACTTAACATCAGAACACAATTTTCTTTCAGGAGGCTGTGTGAACAAGTTTAGCCTTCGGTTGTGCACATCAGGGTTGGGGGAAAAAGAAATGGTTTCAGGAGCCCTATAGAGGTGCTTTTGCTTCCCTGACTTCTCACACAATATTCTTTCAAATGAATTTAAAGCTTTTCTTGTCCAAATCCCTGCAAAAGTAACCACACTGCAGTTTTTCTACTATTATGCAAATAGATTAATCAGCCAACGCTCCAGTGAGAATTAATTTATATTTGAATCAAATGAGGCCTTAGAGTCTTTATAACCCAACCCCCGGGCCAAGGCCTGGGCTAGGTAGCAACCTCATATTATTCATTTGACGAAATGTGAACTGACATAAATACCATGGCTAACTTTCAATCCGATTACCCCGTTACCTCACATCAATGCTCTCCCAGCCATCAGACTCTAGCGTCCCTCCTTTCACCAGCACAGCCAACAACTGACAACTCCTCCCTGATAAACAAGCACCCACGCTGCCACCTCAGACCCCCACTCTTAACCCATCATCCCTGCTCAATGGCCCTTATTCGACAAGGTACTTTATTTTGTTTGTAGGAATCGGGGAGGGGGGGACTAAACAGCACAAAATTACTGGTTTGCTGGGGCTGCAATTCAAAGCTGCCCTTTCAGAGCTGCAGAGGCACTAACAATGAACATCCAAAAATATGGGAGCATCGTGTCTGTCCAGCCATAGATACATGCACACATTTAATACTCACTAACATCTGTTATCTTTCATACTCTCCTTAACCCCCAAAAAATAANGTTTTGGACTACTATGTCCAAAGGTCAATGTAAAGTGAACCCACATTTTACACAGCACCCTCATACTAAACTCATGTTGACAACCACTAAATTCTTTCTATTGCCCTGCACAGGAACTTGTTTTTAAAAAAGTTTTGGGGTTGTTGGTTTTTTTTTCCTTTAAAACTGTAAGCATTTAAAAAGCTTGGCTAAACAATCCACCAGGTGTGAGAAAAGCCTTTTCTCTACAAGCAGCTCTGTGTCAGGAAACCTACACTTTGTAATTAGATTAGCAAGCAAGGACTGAATAAATCTGATCAAAACATCCCCCCCACCCCATATTGTTTATAGTGCATAACTGATAACTAAGCATCTCTAGTCATGGTTAAAATCTACTTAAAAATGGGAGTTTTGTGCACCCTGGAATTTGAATGAAGAGGAAAATAAAACAAAGTGCACATTCTTAAAAAAGCTATAAGTAATTACTTGGCTGCCTTACTTAAAAAAGCTTTATTTGAAAATATAAAACCCCGTTGATTTAACGGCAACTCTTCACTCTTCAGGAGAGCACCACTTCAAACACATCTAAGCTAGAGAGTTAAAGCCTTGGGTTTTGCCTTAAGGACACACTTTGGAGTGAACAAACCAGGAGCGGAGGACAGTCCTCTTGGCCACATGGCCCCAGCTCCAGGGGACATCACAGATCCCTGGCATGAGAGATGAAAAGTCCTCAGCCCAAGAGGATGAGTTCAGCTCTTTGTCTTTGTGGAGTTTTCCATGTGACCAGACTGTATGGTTGTGTTCTGGAGTCAGTTTCACAACATAAAGAGCAAGTTTAAAAGGTACTGGTTTCACGGAGACACAAAAGTGGGGTGAAAAGGTGCTGCAGTATGTTGGAGCAGATCATCCCTACCTGCTCCTTTAAAGCCAGGATTACACTCAGGGAGGTATGACGGAGAATGCAAAATAAGACGAGACAAAGTTCTCTGTAAAGCTTCCACACAATACCTATATATTTTTCTTGGAAATAATGAGGCTGTTTCACAATCCTGATCCATCATACCCCAATTTTGAGCTCTGTTCTCCGACCAGTCCAGACCAGAGCAGGTCCCATTTTGTATTGTGGGGCCTGAAACCAGATGCAAACCTGTGAATGAGTCATTTTTCCAAAGAAAGATACCTGATTACAGGATCCTTCTGCTCATAAATCCCATGGTTATTTAAACCTTCTCAAAATAGTCTTTAAATATTAGGGCTGGAGCATCAGAACTGAGATCAAAAAGCCTTCTCTTTGGCTAAATGACACTAGAAATGGCAGAAGGTAACAAGAAGATATCCTCCATTCTTCCTCTCACAAATCCAGTGGCACTTGCTGTACACACAACTGTCACAGGCAGCACTGAATGAAAACTTTTCCATGCTTCAGTAACTGTCCTACCCCCTCCTGTTTCTGCTGTGAGTGCAGCAGCAGAGAAAAGACCTAGGCACTAACAGCCCTAGAGCAGAAGTCCAGCCTCTTAGCTTAGATTGCCACTTGAGAGAAGGTCTGACTCAAGGCAGCAATTTAGTCTTGTCACTACACTTTCTCTTCTGATTATTTTTTTTCCCCTTCTGTAGGAGCAATAAACTTTCAGCAAAAAGAGAGGATAGACAAAACCATTAGGGAAAGTTTGGTGAGTTTGATCGGTGAGGGAACAGACTGCCATTTGAGACCTAAATCAGAACTATTTAAAATATGTTACAGAGCTATCCCTTATGCTATCCACAAATCTGGAGGATGCAAATATAGTTTAAAGCTACATTAGCCTCCTCCCTCCTCATCTTTCTGGGTCTGAGGCATAGTAGCCATAGTATGGCTCCTGAGAAAGAGCCATGTACTGTGCCAGGACAACCTGACCTTACCTGATTTCCTCAAGTTAAATTTGAAAGCTGCTAAATCCCATCCAATGCCCCTAAAGACACAAGACGTGACAATCTCTATCCTTACATTTTAATGGAAAAAGAAAAACAGAAAGGAAAAAAAAACCAAAAAACAAACAAACCAACAAACCAACAAACCCACAATTCATGTGATGAAAGAACCCAAAATGTGAATGCAAACACAAAAATATGATTTTACTAAGTAGCTTTCTTTTCTACGGGCATGACAAGAAACCCGAGAAAAGTTGTTCCAGACTATGAAGATCCCATTCGAACATCTCTAATTCTGAACTTCATCTGTCTTTGATATTTCCCCCTGCAGTATCAAAACACTCCTGACAAAGTACTGAAAAGAGACAAGTACATTCAAATTCTTCTAGGGCTTAACCCCACCGCATTGAGATTAGCATGAGTTCTGCCCCTGACTTCAGCCCTGACAGAATGAGCAACATTCTCAGGCCAAAGGCATGGGGAAAAGCTTTTCTACAACTTTCTTTACATGCTTACACTATCCTTAGTCCTAGAGATTTCTGTTTGCTTTCAGAAGGCTGACGGCATAAATGCGCCATGCATTCCACCATGTATCTGTCCAGTCTCTTGGCTGGTGGAAAACAAGTAAGGCCTTTTCTTTGTTTCTTCCTGTTTGTCAGGAACACAACTCTCTGAGAAGGAACATACTTTCTACAGGTTGGGGAAGCTCCCATAGAAAGGTTCTGGTCTTTTCTATTTCAAGAAAGTTTTACAAGTGCAAAGGAAATCAGAACCTTTTCCTTGTGATAGAAATGGAAGAGCCCTTCATCTCTGGACACCACAAAGCTGCACTGCCTGCAAAGCAGAGCCCAGGAGAAGGTCAGTCCTGTTCTAATTGCCACAATGCGCCAAATATTTTCTAAAGAGAACAACTCTTTCTCACTAGTGGAGAGCCACTGCAAAATCTACTGGCTCTGCAGGAAGACAGTCATCCTGAATACAGAGACCTCCACTTAAGAACCTTGACGACATGTCCACGACACATAAGACTATGACACTATTCATTCCTCAGCCATTATATCAACACCAGTGTAATGCTTCCAGGATGCAATCGCTAAATGCCTGGGAAATTTAATGGTTACAAAAACAACCCCAACAGAACTCATAAATTAATTATTTCTTTTTTTTTTTTAAGAGATTCATTTTAATTCTAAGGTCATTGCAATATCCCAGCAAGGACATTTTTAATTTTTTTATTTTTTTTTTTTTTCTTGCTAAGTATCTGTTAAAGAGTATTTGAGTTTCTCCTCTTTATTTCATGGCTTCTGGTTCTACCAAAAGATGTGCAGGTTAATCCCTGTCAACAGAACTTTCAGAACCTTCGCATAGGAATCAAAGAGAGAAAACCACTGAGTTTTGAAGAAGATAACTCCACACCTTCAAATCAGAAATAACCTTGCAACAGTAAGTTTGTGCCAGGAAGTTGATACCTGCATCTCGTCAGCATCTCTCTTCCAAGCCTCTCTCTTAAACCTATCCAGAGAGGTTTAAGCCCCAGGGAAGTATACTCTCTGTTGGTTGACACAGTAACAGGCAAGGGATAGAGGTCTAATGGTCTGCCCCTTTCAAGGAAAGGCTGTGGTTTAATCCTACAGGGTGGTTAAACACTGCTGCAGCAGGCAGAGGGATGGAGAGCAGCCTCTAAAAGACTGCATCTGCTTTTACAGCAGTCATCAAAGGAGTGTCTGGGCTCAAGGGACTCACAGTTTAAGGTGACAGCAAACTGTCAGGTTTGCTGAAATCTACCCCAGGATGCAATCATTCTCCTGTTAAACTGCCCTTATAGAATCCTTTCCTCCAAGGAAAGTGGTCCTTCCTGCTGTAGCCTGGAGAATGGGGAACTGACCTGGGTTTTATAGGTGGAAAAGTAATGGGATCCTCAGCTCACAGCACTAAAACTGCCCATTGCTTACAGATTTCAGTGAATCGGTGAGCAGAGGCATTTGCCACCACCATAAGCACAGGATCACCACTTTGGTTTGCAGTCAGGTGGTAGGAGTAGATTTAAGACCTGACTTGAAAGGCAAAAGGACTTTTGATTCTTTTTGCTTATGTGGTTGAGAGAAATACATATCGAAGAAAATAAACAAGAAAGTATCACGTTCTCTCATCCTCAGTGCTTCATCTGTGCATCCTTCTACCTTGGAAACTCTTGGGGCAGAGATCACAACTGAGACAAGGAGGACCTCAGCCTCTGGCATCTGAGAATCCAAACAGCAACTTCCCAGTTCCCAGTGTGCTAAATAATCATGAATTTAAGGCAATGAATAAACCACCATATTGCATTTTGCAAATCCTAGCTCTCCAAAACATGCAAATCTTGGCTCGTGAAAGGAGTGACTTTTAGGGAGGTTGTGTGGTTGGTTGTTTATTAGACAGATCAGTGGAGAAGAAAGAAGAAGGATTGTTCAACCCCAGATTTAATTAATTAATTAATAACAAGTGGAGGTTGGGGAAAGAATAAAAGATGAAGTGGACAAAAATAATCAAATTTGGAAGAAAGGATGCAAATTAAACAGGCTTGGAAGAAGTTAGTATAGTGTGAGCAAGACAGAGATCAAACTAAAGTTAATTACTTTTGACATGATCAGATCATCTGGTTGCATTTCAGGCTGTGTGCACTCTAGGCTGGCCAGCATGAATGGCGAGGGAAAAGAAAGTAACTCTCCCCTCTAGGTCCCTTTGCCAAGTCTGGGCTGCGCGCTCTGTCCGAGATCCTTCTTTCTTTGCGCAGAGAGAGAGGGGGGGAGAGGAGAGAGAAACACAGTTAACCACCTGTCAGGGCTGAGGACACAATAAGGCAGCCCCCAAAAGAGCTTTTCATGCATGCGTAATATATTTGTTCAGCTATTCACTTAATGAAGCTGATAAATGTGATGCGAAACAATAGTCAAGTTAATCTATTTAGTAAAATGTTTTGAGACTCTCAGGCGATGTTAAGGAGGGTAGTGTGTTCAGGGACATTTTCATTTCAATACGCTCATCTCTCCCCTCTTAGGGGGTTTCAAGCAACCTATGTGAATATAATTTCTTATAAATGTGTCTTTAATGGGTTTAATTCACCCTTGCCAGCTGTTTTTTTAGCTATTTTGTAAGAGCAAAACAAACGTGCCAGGCTTGGAAAGCTAGTTAAAATTAGTTTCGGTCACTGGGGCCAAGCTATATTTCCTGCAAACCATCTGCTTGATTGGCACAATAGAAGGATTTTCAAGAAAAGGG
>VWZY01011029.1:291685-327541 GCA_013399075.1 Chloroceryle aenea
AAGGCGAAACTCTGCCCTTTTTATCATACCAATGCCACTGGGAACCAGGCAATGTGCTAATTAGCTGTTACTTTTCATGTCTTCGGATTGAATTCTTCAACTTCTGTGTGTGTGTGGAGATTAATATAAAAAGATGAATACTGATTGATCAAAACTGTGTCTGAAGAGGAGCGGTTTTGTTTGAATCAGAAAAGTCCTCATTTTCATATTGAACATAATAAAGCATCTGAAATGATAAAAGCCTCTGAAAAAAAACCCAAATGCTTCTGAGCGGGAGGGAGAGCTGGTTTATTATACCTCTATTTTAGCCAGTAGGCCTTGTTTTGCCTTTTCAGGCCGGAGACCTTTGAATCTCCCAACAAAACCAGCTCCTATTGATCCATTTTACACGTTTGAGTTGATAGATCTAATCCCAGCGATCACTGGCTGAAAGGAGGGCACTTAAGCCTAAAGCTCCTTTTTATGGCCCCAGGTTGATGGGTGCCCACCTGAAAGGCAGGGAGGGGGTGGTGGGGGTCAGCCCCACTCCACTCAACACTGTGTTTCTGCCCTGCAGCTGCCTCTGCTGTCGTCCCCATCCCTGGCACTTTCTCCTGGCCACTGGCTGCCCGTGGCAAGCCCCGCCGTGGCATGCTGCGCCGTGCTGTCTTCTCGGACGTGCAGCGCAAGGCACTGGAGAAGATGTTCCAGAAGCAGAAGTATATCAGCAAGCCTGATAGGAAGAAGTTGGCAGCCAAGCTGGGCCTCAAAGACTCACAGGTGAGAAGGGGCTCAGGGTGGGGAGGGCAGAGAGACCTGGGTCCCCCATCTCCAGCGGGAGCTTGAGGGCAGGGGAGAAGGGGAAAGGAGCAGGGAGAACTGCCCACAGGTTACAGTGATGTGAATGTTAAGGAGCCGAGAGAGCAGCACAGCTCCCTGATGGCTGAATACAACAAGACAGACCATGGGGGTCTGTCCTCTGATCCCTCTCCTAGGGTCCAAAGAAGTCAGTTTCCGGGGTTCCTGTTCACTTTGATATGGGCATGAGCAGGATATCAAAGGTGAAACCAAAAGGCCTTTCCTGGTCCTTGTTTTACTGGACCAGTTAAACTCTGTGTTGCTTTGCCCCCCAGGTGAAGATCTGGTTCCAGAACAGGCGGATGAAGTGGAGAAACTCCAAAGAAAGAGAGCTCCTCTCTTCTGGAGGCTGCAGAGAACAGACCCTACCCACCAAGTTCAACCCTCACCCAGACCTCAGTGATGTAGGCAAGAAATGTTCAGGCGAGGAGGAGGAGGAGGAAGTTCACCCCGTGTGCCCACCCAGCCCCCGGCATCCCTTAACCTACCACCAGTCCCCAGAACATCTACACTTGAGGGACAGACTGGACTCCCAGATGTCTCCTTCCCCATCCCACTCTAGCAGCCCCAGCAAACCTTCAGACTTCTCAGACTCAGAGGAAGAGGATGAAGAAGGGGAAGAGGAAGAGGAGGAGATAACAGTCTCTTAAATCACTCTGCTTGCCCCTACCATCATATGGGGACATTGCAAAGATGTAAATAAAACAGAATGCTATAAATTGAAGAGGTGATGTTCCACCCACATGTCCACATATCTCTCCACTACAGGTTATCACACAGCTGCAATACTTTCTACTTATTCCTTTTTCTTTTATTTTTTAATTTAGGTTTTCATATTCATAGCATCCATTAGGCTTTAATTTTCATATTCATACCATCTGTTAATCCGTTCATAACTCTCTGCTTAACAATCAACATTTGCACTGTTAGCTGCCTTCTCCTGAAAACAGGCAACTGGCAGCTCCTTGCTTTACAGCAGGGTGGAAAGTGTCACCTGTTAAGAAGGAAACTACCACTCCCCTCCCCACCCAATAAGAGACAACAGAAAATACAGTACACATGCTGTGACCTTTCAAGTGAATTTCCAGCTACCAGTAACATTTCAAAACCCTGAAGAGCGGTCTGATCCAGCAACCCTTTCCTCTGAACATAAATAACCATACTGAGGGACACAGACCAAACTCCGCCTCACCTAGAATAGCAACAGGCCCATTGAAATCCCTGGAATGACTTCTAAGGTGTAATGCAAATGTGCCTTCTGTAATGGAGACCTTATTTATATGTTTTTCATTTTAATTTATGCACCAATATTATTTTGGAAGTACTGTTTAACCCACCTCTTTGCCCACAGTCCTGTGCTTATTTTCCACTTTGCTTCTGCTATCCGTGGTGTGGACAGAGGAAAGTGGATATGCCTCTTTGATTTTTTGACTGAACTTTGCTGTCTTTGCACAGCTTATATGAACTGTACACTATTTTGTACACTTACTCTGTATGGATGTTTTATACCAAGGCTATTGTGAATGAATATAACAATGACTCAACAATATTTTTCTCCTTTTTTAATTAAATGATGGCTTAACTACAGACAAATGTAGCTGTTTAATTGTGTAACTTATAAAGAAACACTTCTATTTTGTATTTTACCGTGTACAGACTTTAAATATGTATATATAATAAAGTGAATGATTGCCAAATAAAAAGTAGATTTACAAGTTTGATCATTCAGTGATACTTGGTTCTAGTTTTAAGTTGTTGCAGGTTGTGTCTGGAACCAAACAGGAAAAGGAAATTGCCCTTCATCAACAGTATAGAGATTTAGTAAGTATTGACTATCTTCAGGTTAAATAACCTTACAAGAATATCCATCTGCCTTCTAACTAGGGAGCAACCCACCAAAGGATTAAAGATTTTCTGCAGTTAAAATGAATACAGGGTCTCCCTCCTTGCGTTTAAATGCAACTTAGTTTCTGCTGGTGTTACCCTGAGCTCCCCTCTAAAGCCCTTCTCACTATCCTGCTTCCTTCCATTTGTAACCCAGTCAGGTCAGGGTGTGGACACTCACCCTGCATCACCCTGCTGAGATACTCCAGTTTGTAGATGGGCAGAATTTCTTATGGCATAAAGAAACAGAATGGAAGAAATAGACCTGAAACAACTCTGCAGCCTTAAGTTCAGTCAAGGATCACTTCTACCATACAAGGCAAATCCATAACTAACTGCACCAGTTTATGGATAAAAATGCCCACTCCAGAAATGTCAGTGTTTTCCTCCACACACATAGGTAGCAGAGTTTTGCTAAAGCAGAGATTTCATTACCAGGTTATCTTATTTTCTACTTCATAGACTGACTAATGCCCACCACTCACAACACACCAAAACAAGAGAAGTAAGCACAGCAGATATCACCTGAAACAACTGTACTTGTCTGCTCCACTTCACCACACTGCCATAGCCACGAGGAAAGGCATGAAAAGGAAGAAGAGAATGATTCCAGTTGAAAGGAACCTACACCCAGCACATAGTCCAACTGTCTGACCACATCAGGCCTTACCAAAAATTAAAGTACATTATTCAAGGACATTGTCCAAAAGCTTCCTAAACACTGCCAGGCATAGGCCACTGACCACCTCTCTGACCTAAGTCAGGACACATTGTCACTTTAATCATCTTCTGTCCCTCTGACACCTTTGCAGCCATCAGCAAGTGATAACACCCACCTGAGACAGGACAGTGATGGGGTAAGGCACATCCAGAATTTATCCCACAGAACACAACAGACAGTGCACTGCATAAAGGTTTGGAGGGGTTTGGTGGTTTTGTTTGAGTATTTTGTGGGGCTTTTGTTTGCATGTTTTTTAAGAAAACAAAAAAAAAAGCTTTGCCAAAAAAGCAGTATATCCCCCAAGCACACCTAAAACATCACACAAAAGCAGCTGGCACAATCCACCCAAGTGCTTATCGAGGGCTGAATAAAAGAGCTTAGTGCACTGTCAGCAGTGTATATACCGAAGATACATTGTTATCCATCAGTTGACTCTTTAAGTGACAGAGCACCCCACTGTAGTTGCTTATAACTTACATTTTACTAGCCCAGTAAGCAGAAGACCATAGTTAAGTAATGTATGAAGATGAATCTAATTCAAAACACACATTTTGTTTTAAAATTAATCATCTACTCCAGAGACTACAGGTACTATCACACATACCATAATACTCAAGAAAGGAACACGTTCAAAACAGGAATGCTTATCACTTTCACATACTCTCTTCTGATTCAGTGTTCAGCAGAAGCTACTAATAATCTCACATCCTCTGCTCTTTACAACTTGGCTGCACTTGGAATGTCACCCTAGAGAATTATTTCAGACTATTTCTTTCAGCATGACTTCTGAGACCACACAAATGACTTAAGTATACTTGGTAATAGAGACGATTGCCCATAGACAAAATTCAAGAAACCCCTCATGCCAAGAAGAAGATGGATGTTTGGTCTCTAGTGATACTAGCCACAAGCCACCAGGCAAAGACTTAACTAGAAATCAGCTATGAAACAAAAAACAAACCCCCAAAACTAAATAATCTGCTTTATGTGCTTAATATTTTGTGTCAGGCACATTCTGAGTGTACTTGGATGAGGTATAACTGATGTATTAGCTTCTGACTGGACATCTAGTGAAAACTGGATACCTAGTTCCCCAGAACAACAAATGCACCTTCAGGTAGGTAGGTTTAGATTCATAGGCAACCTTGCAGCCCAAAAAGTAAGAGTTTAATGGATTAGGTCACCTTTGATAGCTCATTTTATGAATCTATCGTTGTATGTAGCTGCTTAAAATAAAACAGAATCATATCTCGCACACCAAAGCAAGCAGCCTATTGCGGCCATAGTGTCAGAAAGATTTTCAACCAGAGCAAACTTTAGAAAGCCAGGACTGGCAATTAAAAAATTATTCCTAGAAGGTCTAAAATAAACTGCTACACCTTATTCTGCTAGACAAATGGCCACACTAAAGGAAAATAACCTAAAATCACCATTTAACAGGGAAAAGAAATGTACTTGAAATATGATATTTACCAATCTTCCTCCTTTTTCATTTCTTCTCCTTTCAAGGACTTTTTTTTTTTTTTCTTTTTACAACAAAAAGAACATATGACCACCAAGCACATTCATTTAAGATTCAGGGATAACTTGATATGAAAGTAAACAACTGTTATTTTGTTTTACTTACTAATAGCTGCCAGAGTCCATCGGTAGCTCACAGAAAAGGACCCTCATTTTCCAGGCTGCCCTTTTCTAGTCTAGGGGTGAGGCTGCAGTTCTCAGCTGCCATGGGATGGCTCATGCAGGGCAGCTGTGCCAGGAGAAGGCCTGTGGAATGAGCTGCCACCATAGAGGCATAAACTTGCTTGCTTGTCTCAAATATGGAGAGATTCCAGTTGCTTTAGGAGGACCTGCTGTGACAACTGGTCTTGTTCCTGGTGTGCAGGACACTGGGAGTTCAGTTTGGCTGTATTGCTAACAGCAAAAGATTTCATAATTTGCTGTTAATATAGAGTGTGAGGCCACCTGCTCCTATTCCCTGAAACTAGCACTCTTGGTGAGGCCAATGCTTTCTATATGCTTTGGGAAAGCAGGAAAGGTGCTCAGAAGCCTTTCCTGCCTCCACAGAGATGGAAAGATTCCCATATTGACCAGTATCATCTACAGGTTTTGAACCTCTGGAACAAAGGGATCCTGTATGTCATGCACTCCCGTACCAACCGCTGCTTTATTGTTAATATTAAAATGCTCTTTTTAAAGACCCAGTGGCCTGGAGTGCTCTTGCAAGTTTGGTCTTCCTTCTTTTAGACAGGATGGAAATAATCTGACACTAGGGAATGGGAAAGGCAGAGACAGGGATTAATCTTTGTTGACTGTGATCTCAGGACAGCAAATAATAAAATAATCACTTTCTCAGGAAGTCTGTGCTGTTGTTACAGAGCTGTATGGCAGCATCCTCCACCAGCAGCCCCAGAGCATGCCTGAGATGCGCAGGGTCCCACTGTGCCCCTCCAGACCCTAGTTGGCATGTCCAGCATCTGCAGCAGGGAGTGGTCCTCAATGTCTTCCCAAACCTGATAGCTGGATGACTTGTGCACTGCTATGCAGAACTAGTTTAACAGTCAAGACCAATAGGGAGGGTGGCCAGAGGCAAGGAAGTTGAAAATGGTGGAATGATGTTGCCAGAAACATTGTTCTGGTTGAGGTTTAGTGGTTCACACAGACCTGATCTTATGAGGTTGTTCCTCCCCAGCAAAGTCTGGGATTGTGTCCTAACATGTTTTGCACTGGGTGGTGCTGATTCATTATAATCCCAGTAAGAATGCACTCAGAGTCAGTGAGCATCAAAGTGACATTTATCAGAGCCAATGCTAAAATGAGACTATCAGAGATAATCTTACATCTCTTTAGAGGCTGTGAACCCCAACTGGTGTAGCACTTGAGGGGCCTCCAATCCACACCAGTATGCTGGTCACACCCCATCCATAGGAGTGGTGATTCAACCTATTATAGGATTTTTTTTCTTGCAAGGAAACAATTCCATTCATAATTTGCTGCTGTCAAACAGGAAGGATCTACTCATGAGAACTTCTTGATGCATGGTTAGATTAAACCTCCCGTTCATACTTGCCTTTGTATCTCCATGAGCTACCTGCAGTCTCCTCTGCTAGAATGGTCCAGCTGATGTGCAGAGCAACATAGTTCTGAAGAAAAGGCTGTTCTGGCAGCGTAGGGCAGAACAGAACAGGCCTGAGAATACTCAGGTTAACTGTTAGGTGGATCACCAGCTGCTTGCTGTACAAAGGTCTTCAGTCAGGATTACTACAAGATCTCACTGGAAGTACAACCTCTTCCCATCTGCCTATGGATCCCATCTTCAGACTTCTTAACTGCCCAGCCCCACAGGGGTGAACTTCTTACAGGAGCAGGAAGAGGAATTACCCATGGTTAGCCAGAGCATGATCTCCATCCCTTGTAACTAGCTCAGTCTTGAGTCTCCAGCAAGGGAGCAAGTCAAAAGTGTCTGTGTATCTGAGCAACCTCAGCTAATTGAAAATGTCCCTGCTCATTCCATAGGGGTTGGACTAGATGACCACTAAATGTTCTGCAAAGCATGTTCAGAATAAACCCAACACACTCTGCCATCTGCAGCCCTCGTGACCAACAGAGGCTTCTCTTGAAAAAGAAGCTGGCATCAGGATACCTATTGACTGTGTGTTTTATGCAGAGACACTCTAAATGGATAGACCAGTCTTGACTTGAGCAGATCTTGATATAGATTCTGTGTGCAAACATTAGGTATGGGACAAAATCATATTGGTATGGTCCCTCTGCTAAAGTTCCTCCTGGATATGGGTAAGGGCTGTTGGCATCTTTTCATAAACACTTACAAGAAGCCAACAAACCCAAGAAGTGAACCCCACAATCTTCAAATAGAAAATGATGAGTAAGAAGGGACAAGAAGCTCTGGGAAGCCAAAAATCTGAATAAATAAGCATCAATTTTATTGAATCATGAATAATTTAAGACTGGTACAATCATCAGCTTTATTCTCCATGACACAGGGGTGAGGAAGGGGGAAAAATGGGCAGGGTGAGAAAGGGGAAGCATGATCTCAAACAGACCATTCACAAATTCCAATCCTAAATGAGAACTGAAAATTAAATAGGGAGAGGAGCAAATGGAAAACATCATAAACGTACACAAAATACTCAATTCCTAGTTTTTCTCTTTAAAAATGGCTAGAAAAAATTCATCAAAATGCAGCACTTTTAATCAAATATTTACATTTCTATGTTACAATGAAAAAATGTACATCTTATAGAACATATTTCATAAACTGTTCCACTGGAAACGACTAGATCAAAACAGCAACCTTCCATTTAATACCAACAAAGAAAGATTTTTTTGCTTTTTGTATTTTTTTTTTGAAAGAAAATTGCCACATTTAGACAAGATTTCATACACATAATGTCGAAGTTAAGCATCAACAATGAACTATCAGTTTGCTTCTTCCAAAATGTACAAAAGGGTTAACCAACCCCCTCCCACTCCCTCCCCAAATAAACCACATCTCATTTATGGCCTGTATCATTCTTGGCAGTTCTGAAGGAAAGAATATGGTTTATACTTTCAATTTTTAACTCAACATGAATGTTGCATAGAATCTTGCATTTCTTTCTCGATTTTTTTTTTTTTTAAACAAGCCAACTTTCTAAGGAAAAAAAAGGCAAAAAAAAGTGTTTTGAAAAAGCCTTAAATGAGAACAAAGTCACTTAAAGAAAAACTTAATCTATGAGAAGTCTTAATAAAAAATAAGATGTGTGCACAACAGGCAACCCTGCTTCCCGAAGTTTAAGAAAAGCCACTGAATGTTGTGATGCTCAGAATGTCTAGCCTACTCAAAATTGCCTCTCACTGTAATCCATCCAAGCTAGTGTCAAAAAACATTAAGAAAACAGAAATTCATTCCTGAGCTTAAGCACAGGATTAAAAATGAGGGGAAAAAAAATAACCCCTTCCCCACAAATAAAACATCATTTTAAACATGTCTTATAGCACTCAAATTAAAGGTTAACTGAGACATTTTCTAAGATATTACGTCCATTTAAAACCCTAGCCCTGCAACTGGATTTTTTTTTAATTACAGGCACATGCTCTATCTGCATGGATTCAGTTGGGGGATTAGGTACCAAAATTCACAGTACTGGCAGGTAAAGTCAGTGCTGGGAAGCAGAATTGTCAAGACTACTGGAAAAATCCACCTCTCTCAAACTCATTATCAGCATGCTGTGTATATGATTCCATACAGATTTATCCCATTTTTACAGTACCAAGAACTGGATTAGGAACATTGGCTGAGTAACCCTTGAGATTTCATTCAGTGAAATAATGAAATAGAGTTCATAAGGTTAAACCAGTAACAACACAAAGCTCTTCCCCCTCCATCGTTAAAATATTTAAATTTTTCTTCTACGATATTTTCTTAAAAACAAAAAAAGTCATCAGCACTTAAAAGTTGTAACAGGAGCAGATTCAAGACCAGCTCAGTAAGACAAAGTACAGTTATGTTACAGAAAGTCATGAGGTATAAGAAACCGATTCTCTCAAGCTGAGTCACAGAACCATGAATTCATCTTTTACTTTAAACCCACAAGCTCTTACAAAAGTGTTTGCAATAAGTTTTCTTTCTCTACACTGAAAAACCAGCATATTCCTGCAATTTATTCATGACATCATTTATTACAGTTGAAAAGCTTTTTATATTTTTCTCTCCTGCATGGACAGAACAGCTCTTCAGTAACGTATCAGCTGCAGATTGATATGAACCTGAAGAGTTACCTCATTTCCCTCCTTTTTTCTCACATTTAAACAAATTCTAGTATCTCATACAAGCAATATTCACAGCAACTTATGATATTCCAAGAGATGACTTTAGCCCTGTATCTTTAAATAAAATCCCATAATATACAGCACTAATTTAATTAAACACAATTAGTAGAAAATAAGGCATCGCTTTAAAATTCAGCACCAAAAGACAGCTGGAAAGGCTCATACAGATCCATGTTGAGGAGTGACGTTTCTGCTGAGGTACAGCGGACGCTGTGGTGACCGTGGTGTAAGCACTTCTGTAGGAGGGCAACTGCAATGCTTTGGGAGGTGTTCCTGTTCCCCAGAGAAGTACAAGCTGTAACACTGGCAGTGGAGGTGTGTGCGTTCAGAGAGGAGGAGAAATAAAACCACGTTCACAGCTCTGCCAAAACTCAAAGGCATGGCCCAGCTAAACTTGAAAAGATGCAGTAAGTACCTTCCCTCCTTTGTTTCCAGACATGAATACTACTAAAAAAAACCGTAATGGAAATAAATGTTGTCACCAGAGCAGCACTGGAACTGTCACAGAGCTGAGTTTTAATTCACCAATTTATGGTTGTGCTGATTGGAACGAAACCTCTGAATAAAACCCAAAGATTTTAGAAAAAAGCTGTAACATTTCATGGCAAGAGTTAAAAACTGAAAGTCCAATTAATCCCTTGTCAGGGGTGTAGCTCACCTTCGTGTACAGCCCGTGCACTGCCGAAGGTCCTTTAGAGCTGTAGGATTTCATGGGGCGTGACCCTATCACTGACTTCTGCGGAGGAGGGAAACTCTCTCCCCTCGGTGTAAATAAACTGGGTGCAATGACAGTTTGACTCAAGTCAACTGAGTTGGTTAAGTGGATGCAAGTGGGAAGAGAATCAGGCCCTGACCAGCAAAGGGCTACCTGATCTTGCACCTGTAGTAGGATTGATTGTTACACAGTGTTTGAAATAACCTGATTTGTTCAGACTGTAAATATATTTTAATATATTCCTATTTATATATATATCTTTATAAACACACACGAAAGAAAGCCAAGGTCTCAGACTGGCAAGGAGAGCAGCGCTTTTTTTTTTATTATTATTACTTTTCTCTTTTAAAATATTTATTCAAACTTCCCTGTTTTGCAGCTTTGCCTTTATTGAGTATTATTACCAAGGCAAGCAATATTGTTATAGCACCAGAACTATATGAAGTTGAGTTTAATCCACAAAACTGATTGGTAAAAGTCCAGCCCTCACCTAAATGTGTTTGGTCAGAAGCAGCATAGGCAAAAATTTCCTCTCCCCTCTCCTTCTGGACAGTACATGGCACAAAGCTGTTTGCTTCATAGCTGTGAAATTGTACCCTCACCCCTTCAACTTTTAGTAATGATGATTCATTTTAACATCTTCAGTATCTTAGGCATGAGAGCTTACAGCAACTAAACAGAGGAAAACAAAGGAATAGTGCAGTTCTCATTATCATCAAAAGAAAAACAATACAAAGGTTGCTTGGGTTGCCTGCACCCAGGTTCAAGACTGACTCCAAGTGTCTTCTTGTTCTTGCAGCTCTAATACTGAGATCCCAGCCCAGGAATGCATTTTTTTATCATGAGTCTGTGATCAGGGTTCCTGTCAAGTGGGAGTGCAGTAATGGAAACAACCTATTTCTCTCTGAGGAAGATCACAGCGTTGACTCCAGAGACGAATCGAGGATGTCATCGTGATGGCTGTTGCTGTTAGAGTCACTGTCGTAACTCTGGGGGCTTGAGTAGTTGGCTGCTTCTTGCAGTCTCATTAACATGTTCATCTGCACAGGCACAGAAGTTTATGTTTATGTGTATTCTGAGGTAAAGCAAAACATAACTCCATATGAAAGCTACAGGCATTCACTTTGCCAGCGGGTAACAAAGGAAAGGAAGAGACAACCAGGGTAAATAATACTGAGTCTCTGAAAACAAGATATTAACTGTAGAACATGTGTAGTAGCTCACAAATTAGTCATGAAAACATGCTTTTCCAGTGAAGGTGAAAACCATAAGATTGAAGGGATTAGTCCGCAGCTGTACTGGACAGGATTCTGCAAGCATCCTTTCCCTCTCTTGACCCACAGAAATAGGGACAGATCAGTCAAAAGAGGCAAATCCAAATGTCCCGATATCTAGCTTGATAGTCATGTATATATGAGCTAGTGAAAAGTGGAACACGTGTTCTATACTGCCAACTATCTAGAAAGAAGTACACCTCAGCAGAACACCTTCAAGGCATTCCTAGTTTTCACAGCAGCTTCAATACCTGTTCCTCACTGGCAGAAAATGTGTACTTAGTGCTATCTTCAAGCTCAGATCCTCAACACAGCCTCAACAAAATGAATTTGAAAAGCTTCTGCCATAGTTTTTTGCAAAACTGTACAGACTTTCTGTGCAAATGCATTTCCTGAGCTGACTTCATGACTTCCATGAGAAACGCTGCCTTCTCACATTCTAAAACTTCTATCGCTCCTGAGATATCCTTTCACTTTTCTGTTCCCCCTTCTAACCCCTGGAAACAAGGGAAACAAAGCTCTCCTGCCATTTCAGAAATTAGAGCTTACCAAAGGATCTCCTTCAGCATCACTCACTGGAACTTGTTTGCTGGTTGAGCCTTCCCGTGACATGGAGTAGCCATCAAAGCCCACGTCTTCTGGCCGCAGCTGTAGCAGAGGAGGCCACTCATGGTGCTGTGGGGTGGCTGCCCAGGGGTAGGTGTCCATCACCCATTTGGCAGGATCCTCCCAGGGAGCTCTCCTCCCATACAACTGGAAAAGTATAAAACCATGTAAAACATTCCTCTTATCCAATCATTTCAGTGCCTTCCTAACCAAAATGAATGTGCCATGAAGATCAGAACGCACAAAATGCTTGCAAGCAGGGCTGGTAAAATCATGTCCCTTACCCTAATGACATACAAAGTTTAATGGCAGTTAGTTTTAATGGCAGCTGGTTTGGAAGAGGCTGACCAGCTCCTCTGAGACTACAGTGTCCTTCTATTGGCACCAGCTGAAGAAAGAGAGACCTGAAAATAACCTCAATAAAGTTAACTTAAAGAAATAAAGTCAATACACAATAGAGGCTGTCAGCGTTGACATCTGGATGACACCAGCAGCTGCCTTATCTACGTTTGCTGTCATAGGGAAGTTGCCGCCAGTGGAATGTGTAGGAGGAAACGTGAGATCTATTACCAGGCAATAATGATGGATGTCACAGCAAAAGGCTTTCAAGTCAGGGGAATTTCTTTGTAGCCAACCAAGAAAAAGCACTAGCAGGATTTGGCTATGATCAGGTTCCTATTTCAAGTAAGCAAGCTCTAGTTCTAAACCTTTTTCTGTTTTGAACAGACTGTGTTACTGAATCTCAACGTATTCTTCTTGTTATGTTCTGTTAAATATTTGCCTTAATTGGATGGTTAATTTTAATGCTACATGACTTTGGAAATATAACAACAACTTGAAGCGACTTGAAAAATTTACTTCTACTTTATAAATCTCAGTCTCAATATCTTTTAGCAAGTGGAATTCGTTCTTGGAATATGGTTTCAGAGAACTCTCCTGCACAACACACAGGGGGAAAAGCTGTGGTCTAACAAAGAAATTCACTATCTCACTTTCTTCATTGTTATTTCTTCTTGTGTTTTGTTTGTTTGTTTGTTTTCCATGCACAAGTTATTAAATATCTGTAAATACCAACAACTGCTTTATTCTGAAGCAGAACTGAGTGAGTCCCAGCCCAGAGTGGAGGTGCCCAGCAGATGGTGCTAGGCAACTTAAACCCAGCCTCTTCCACAACCCAAATACTCCTCATCCTTCAGCTGCACGTTATTATTTTTCCAACATAATGTGTTCAAGCTGTGGTAAACCAGATCTCCTGTTTTAATCTTGTTCTCGAATTTACAGCAACCTGTGTCAGCTGCCAAGTGGGGAGGATTTTGTATTTTTCACATCTTTGCTACCTGTATGTCTGTGTGGAACCTAGCTTATTTCTGAAAAATAGCTAGTAGTAGAATTCTCATTTCAATAGATGAAATCACAGATCCTCATCAGGTGAGAGACCGGATGGCTGACTGACTCACTATTCCCTTCCACAGCAACCAGCTCTGTCCATCCCTTCCACGTGCACATTGTCTAGGGATCAATGAGGGATTGAAGGGATTGCTTTCACAAAGCACCAACGAGAAATGACTGGAGTATGAGTGGTGGTGGCGAGAAGCCACAGGGGCTCTGGATCCTCTTTTTGCTGGTGTTGCATTCTGTCTTGCTATACCAAGCAGGAAGAACTGGGGTTTTATACAACCCTCTAATTTTCACATCCCTGTTTTGAAAAACAAGAAAACTCAGCTCCAGTGGGAGCAATTACTGTAAGGATCCAACTGGCTCGCTTGTCTTTGACTCAAAATAGTTCTCTAAATGAGAACCAGAAATTTAAAGAGTTCAGTTTAGATCCACAGAGATTGAAGTCAGCAGCCCACCCTTTTTTTCTGGCAGGTGATTTCAGGAGTCAAGATGAGTTCTCAGAGGGGCTTTGGTGGGTGTGGGGGACAGAAAACAGCCCAAAATGAAACACGCATTTCTAGCATTAGCTTGTTAATTAGCACAACTCTGGCTACTCTTCAAGTACTGAGGTCTTGTTCTTTTCCATCGACTAAACAAGAAAAGAAATTATTCAAATGGAAGTGAATTAATGAAACCTGGGGAAATGGGACTGAAGTGGACCTTTAGCCCTTTTTTTAGTCTTCTAGAATCTCACTGTGATCCACCTTTTTATTTCCTTATGTGTGATCTCGTGTTCACCTTTCATGCATGCAATGCCCAGAACTTACTGAAGCTTGATTATGCTGTCTCCAAAACTGTCTTTTAAATTATGTGCTGCTGTGCTTATTTTGTGAACAGAGGAGTGAAGAATAAGAAAGCTCCTTTTTACACAGCTGCATGGCAAGCCCATAGCAATCTTTTGTTGAATCCTGTTACTAAGTACAGGGAATCAATGATTTCCCTATGGCCTCTGAAAGAATTATGAAAGAGTCTACTAAAAAATTAATCTTGTAGACTGAGAAGTAATTAAAATATGTTTGATAATGATCCTGGCACTCATTAATACGTTTCTCTCCATACACAGCTTTGTTCCCGCTCTGTTGAAAGATTTGATTTACAAAGGAAAATCCTGCATAATGAAGTTAATGACCACAAACATTTTCAGATGCACAGTTTTAAGGTGTGCTTCTGGAACAGATCATTGAAAGATATTTGGATGTCTAACTCTGCTCACTGAAAGCTTCAGTAGTTTGCCATCAACACTTTGTAAAATACATCTAATCTAGACTCTTAGTGCTTCCACTCTGTATTTCAGAATCATTTGAAGAGAGCAATTCTGCCTGAAATTAACTCCAGTTTAGGTTACATCTTCACAGACACGCAGACACTCACTGTGCCAAGTTACATGTGCAGAAAATGTTGCCATTAGTTTTGCTCGATGCCACGTAGCCTTTTGAACAGATACCTTTCAAGACCTGTGTTTTTCACTTTAGCCTGCTCACCTGTAGCCCTTCTCTAACTGCCTCCAGAAGATACGGGATGATGGAGTAGTTCCACAAGTCAGTAAACCAAACTCTAGAACCATCTACATCTATGGGACAGGACAGGAAAAGCCGTGGACCTGGAAAGGGAAATTCAGGTATTACACTCAAATCGTGGTATGCCTCAAAACAGGATCAAACAACAATTTCAAATTATCTGGAGAAGACAGCCAAGGATGAGGGAACATAAGCAGATATCCAGTGAATTGTCTCTCTCTGTGAGAGCCCAAAAATTCCCCGAATCAACTTGAAAAACTATAGCCTTCAAGAAGATAAAAATTAACCAGATTTCATAACACACTCCATATCCAGGATTAAAAAAAGAAGTTTGGGGTTTTTTTCTTCAAGTATTTTTTTTTTTAAGAAAAGCAACTTAGACACTTCTTGTACCTTTGGCCTCAGAGTACACTGCCATCTACAACTGGAGTTTTAAAGAAACCTTTTTCACCTGATACAGCACAAGCAAATGTACCACACACATCTGATATACAAGGAATTAAAATACATGTATTTACAGATGCTTGGGCAGAATACTTACCAATAGTAACATCAGAGGAGCTGTGAGCCTCCAAGAATTTGTTCAAATGTTGCCAGACCTTGGGAATCCAATCAATAATTTTAACCAGCTCTGCATTTCTCATCCTACCACTGATCTCTGTTTCAATCAGTTTTCTTCTCAAGAAACGGCCAAGAAAGCCTTTGACTGGCTCAGTGTGGTTAGCACATAGCACCCATCTATAGCAGAACAGAAATGTCCATTATTTCTCTTCCATGCAATGGAACATAACTATTCTGGGTTAAATATCCTTTGTTATTTCTAGACGAGTAGCATGATCAAAAAGGGTCATCCCAGTCTCACATGTTGGCAAAAATTATTTTGGGATTATGAGTTCATTAGATGAAACAATCTCTATTGTGCATTGTTCCATCCTATTGCTCATGCAGTATCTGCTTTGCATATTATAATTTAAGATTTGGTAGAGGATCAAATATGTTAACAATCCTCTGGAAAGTTTTCTGAGGTGTAGTTACTTTAATAACAGCATCATAACAAAGCTGTTTGGGCAGCGAATGGTATTTGTCTCTCAGTTTGCTATTTTAGCTGATAAGAACAATTTCAGATGACTCAGTAGCCATTACTCCTTTGCCAGCCCACAAACATAAATAAGAAACATGAATAAACAGTACCTGAAATTATGGTGAAGTTGCAGATTAGGTGTTGAGGAGGTGGCTTGGTTCATTGTGCCAATAATATATGGACTGTATAAAAAGAAATAAAGTAATTCAAACTTGCAAATTTTGAAAAACAACTTCTTAGTAAGAACTGAACATTAAAAAAGGTTGCTCAAAGCTCTTCTGTAAAAGAAGGTAGCTCTTTTTCAGTTACCTATGAGCAGATTTTCTACTTGGAATCTGACTTCGGGAAAGATCAAATTGGGAAAGCAAACTAGAAATGGAGGTTGTGGAGTCTCCTTCTCTAGAGACTTCCAAAACCCACCTGGCTATGTTCCTGTGTGGCCTGACCTGGGTGCTCTGTCAGGGGGGTTGGACTTGATGATCTCCAGAGTCCCTTCCAACCTCTATCTACCACTCTATTATTTTATGATCTTTCATTAAAAATGGGTACTGAAGGTCTATTGCATGAAATGCATGCAAATCACCCAAATCCTCTACTACTACTTTATTACTCTTTTCAGAGGAATTGATAATTTTATACAGAAGAAAAGCTCTGAAGTACTATCCATAATATGGACATTCTGGTCCACTTTACCAAACTGATCTAGAGTTTGGTTTTCTGATCACATTTTTCAACAGCAGTGGTCTGACAGCAGGACTGAAATTTGATATGTGTTCTGATATTATTTCCTTACCATTTGTGGTATTTGCAGTTTAGGAGTCCATTAAAGATCTCTCCTAAGGAGCTAACATGATGCAAATTATCCAAAATGATTACAAGAGGCATATCCACAGCGTTATTTTCACTGTTACACTGGTCTGCTAGGTTGGACAGATACTGTCGGAGTTCCTAGAAATCATATGCAAAGAGAAGAAAAAGAAATAAAAATAATTTTCATCATATACCTTGAAAATCTTGTTAAGATAAATAAACTACCATCTTTGTAATGAAATCTAAAGCAAAAAAAGCCTCCCATCTTACAAATGCACACACTTTTCAAGATAAAACAGAAGAATATGGGTTTATTTGTCTTCTGTTGGTTATTCTGAATATTTGAATTCTGTTTCAGCAATCCTGTATCAGGTGAGGGCTAAAAGGGGGGCAGGGTGGTAAGATCCAGTGATTAGGTTTGTGGGTTTTTTTCATTTGTGCTGTCCTAATCCAACACTCAGAGGACTGAAATGTATTTTTCTTTCTTTTCTGGAACTTGGTCAACTCTCCATACACCAAATCAAACTTAGACATCCCAGGTAGGTTTACTGTATCTTCTTGCAACTATGTGTCTGTTGAAATGCAGCCAATAAATTTTATCTGGAATGGAGCATCCCTTGGCAGAGGACAAATCTGGATGCCTTCAGTAATGCCATGAAAGAAGGATGAGCCTGTGGTGCTGGTGCTAGCTGCCTGGGTGTGGCTGAAACACTCTCAGCAGCATTAAAGCATTTATTCCATAGCATGTCTCAAATTATACCAGTGGCCTACAACCACAACTTCAGTCATCCCTTTCCTCCAACGGAACATGTGTTAAATCTATCAAATATACTTTTTTTTCCCTTTTTTCCTTTCATCTAGACGTTCACCAGAGGTATATTCAGTAAAACCATCAACACATCTAAAAGCAGAGACATGCCTTACCAGTGCAGGAATGTGTCTGGACAACAGCCCCTCCAAACCTAACACATACAGATCACAACTGCTGATACTTGCAGCTGCAGGAACTCTTCTGACAGCCTAGAGATGCATTTAAAGGTTTCTGGAAAAATGCCCACATGCATTAGAGATTGCTTAAGATGCTGGGAATTTTATGCAGGTGTTTAACTTCCTGGGAGATTCTCAGGCTCCTAACCACTTGAAAATCATGACACCTTTAGGTGTTTTAATACACACCTGGAAGCCTGCAATTTCAGGCCCGTAATCAGGTGAATCTGCAGTTCTGAAAACCTTAAATATTACTCCTTTCAGGATTAACAGAATGCTTTTAAAAGAAATGTAAATTTAAAATCAGCTTTTGATGGATTAATAAAGGAGGAGTCTCATTTTTGACACGTGGTAGCACTAATTGTACGAGGTTGATTTCTGTGTCCTCACCTTACTGGATTTATGGTCCACATTGAAGGTTGCAATAATGCCATCAGCCAGCTCCCTGCCCTCTCGAAGGACCATATACTCAGACAGACGGTTTGCCAGGTATGTTTTACCAGTGCCACTGGGGCCAGATAAGATAATTCTTCTGTGTTCCATCAGCAGAGAGACATAACGCTGCAGTATGGGCTTTGGGATCAGTGATTCGAACACCAGACTGTCCAAACTGTTCTCGCAGATACCTGCAACAAGAAAAGAATCCTCATTTAGAGGGATACCCAATATTTAACTAAATTATCTGCGTTTTTAAAAGGTTGGGCTTTTTTTTTTTTTAGCTGCAAAGCAAGCCCATTAGTGGAAATTGATCAAATCAACAGGAGTTGGAACAACTAGAGTGTGAATCGAGAACTGAAATATGTGATGATGTGAATGTGCCTGGGCCCTGTAATAGTAGAAACCCCAAAATAACACTGAGAAACAGCAGATTTAGATCTGACTTCTTCAAGCCGTTTCTCACTTCAGAGAGAAATCCCTTGCCCATCCTGGTATCATCTATGGTCAAGAAAAGCACATATAAAGCTTGTAAAGCAAGGGCAGAAGCGACCTGTGGGCTTAGCCTGGATCCTCCTCCAGCTTTCTGTTTTCAGAGTACTCAGCTGCACCCTACAGTGGCTAAGGACCTATAGAAGCTGAATATTAAACAATTCTAGGCCACACTTTTCCACACAAACCATCCATCAGACAGCATTTCACCGTGCAGGCTGCTCATTCATCCAGAATTTACCTGTTTACTTTTGAATCACTAGACAAAAAACCTCAGCTATCATCAACTCCCCCTACTTTCCCAAACACTTGTAATTAAACTTTCTCTGTATGCTGATAGTTATCTCTGCTAACATAAAACTCCTACTGATAAGCATTTACGCAATGTCAGCAGTCACTTTAGGCAGAATTGGCTCAGGGAAAATATACAGTGCTTCAAAATAAACAGCAGAAAGGGAAGTTGGCAGATCACACAGAGGAATGTTTGCACCTCAATGGTTACTTGGAATATTAAATATTTATATAGGCAGCTTTGTATCTCAAAGGTATATGTAAGTGATTTTCCATAAATTGATTAAATACACATCTCTTTTATTGAAAACTGTTATCACAGATGAACCTGCAAAGTACAAGTCAAGCCAATACAAGTTAAGTATAAAATCAGATAGCAGCTTCACAGATATGGCTAGAACTTAAGCAATATTTCGTTGGGATCTACTGTTGGACAGTGTATTATGCATAAGCAGAATACCCTGCATTCACATCAAACCTCACTACACTGAGATACTGCATGGCTTGTTTTGTCTTCCTATCCACTGATTTTATAACCAAATCACTTTTTTTCCCACCAATATTCAAAAATCAAACTAATTTCATCAAATGCCACGGCCAAATTCCAAAGTTGAGCTGCAGTTTTTGGCAATGCTCTCAAATCCTCTGCCACCTGCAGGTATAGCTGAGATTTCAGTGGTGTAGCTGAACACACTGACTGCACAGTCAAAATGCAGCCACTGAGGATGACTTCTCTCAAATCTAGTTACACAGTACAGTTTTCATTTAAAATGGGTCCCTGAGAAACCAAATGAAAACCCATATGAGAAATATATGCATTAAATTCTCATCAGTATGATCTAATGAAATTGATGAGAATTCTGAAAACCATACATTTGGAAAAAAAATCCACATTTTAAGGTGTTCCATGAATTCTGGGATCCCTCCTTACTGGTGCCTAAGAAGGACTTTTCAGCAAGACCCGTCAGGCAAATCAAATCAAGCATTTTTTTTACCCTGCATAAAGGACATAACAAGTAAAGCTCTTACAAAGAGGCAATTAAATTCTGAGGTTTTATTAATCTGAAAGGTATGCTACTGCTCAACCAACTCCACTGCGTCCCTTGTGGCATGAAGTCTTCTCCAGGACAACTCCAGGCATCGCTTCAAGATATGAGGAGAAAAATGCTGTGTGTGTAAATATTCCTACTGCTACAGGTCGGAAGTTTGCTGCATTTATAGAGTTAGCATACTCTATCCAAGTGCTGCCTTTATGAAATGAAACAGGAGGACCAGTAAATAAAAAGCAGGGACTGGAAAAAAGAATCACAATAAAGTTTCCACTCCTCTGAGTTTCTTGACCCAGCAAGACTTGATAAAACTGTTGTAGTTCTCACTAATTACAGACAGGTCAAGCATAATTACCTTTGATGGTAACTGAAATAGTGTTGTTTTCACCAACTAGATAGCCACAGGGCAACAGCTCAGGTGTCTCTGCGCTGTTGGTGCGTTTGATTTCTCCAATGCTGTAGCCCAGAACACTGTCTGAATTCAGCCCCAGCTGGCTCACAGGATCCACATGGATGATGTACTCCTAGGGTGACAAAGGGACATGGAACGTTAGGCAGCACTGAAATCTCTGAGACTTGTTCCATGCTACGACAGTCATAATCACAGCAAGTTAAATGTTGCTTGGTACCATCAAAATCTAGCAGAATTCAAGCACACAGCAAATTGGACTCACTAACCTTAAACAAGCGTCTTACAACCCCATCAAGAACATCCCATTTGGTCTTGCCACTGACTCCAATGCACCCTATGAGGAAGGTACGAGGCCTCAAATCCTAAATACACAGAAACATGATTTTAAGTTAAGAAATAAATGTAAACTGCATCAGACAAATCTGTTTAATGTAATTAAACTGATGGTGGTTTCCACCCCCACCCTCCTTTTTTTTTTCCCCCCTGTTTAAATTATGGTGCATCTTTACTGCTCCATATGGTGAATTCTGAATGCTACATGAAATCCTTCTTTTATACAAAACATTTTCTGCAGTGTCAGAGTCACAAATCTAAAGGATATTTAAATGGCACTGATAATAAGTAAAAGGTATTTACCAATCCATCCGTGAACAATTCAAAAACCCCTGAGATGATTCTAACTTTGCAAAAAGACAGAAAGACTCCTGTGAAAATTCTAGGCAGACAATTTCACATGTTCATTTTTCCATTGCTATTTGCATGGTTTACCCTATTTACTTCTAAAAATGCTGCCACAGACAGTGTATTTATATACATATTGACATAAAACAGCTTCTGTATTATGTTTGGTATATTACAGCATTTTAATTGATAGAAAGCCACTTCATTTTTCTGTTCTTCTATAAGCTGCACTTACTGTGAAGCATTCACTGGTGAAGAACCAATTTCTACTATGAAACTTCAACTAAAACATCAGGAATTATTTCCACATGCTAACTTTACTGACTCTGAGCAGTGGAGTCCAATAGAATTAGCAATGTAATTTTACAGTTAATTTGCTTATCTAGGGCTGCATTTATTAATGCAAAATTGGTATTTAATGAAGGAACTACTGAGCCAATTTTATTTCTGATTATTCAAATCATTGTCAACACACACACACCCCCCCTTACAAAAGACATCAAATTATTTCTTAAATACACTTTTACAGGTACTCATGACATGAGATAGTGAGGTCAGTGCTTGGTAAAGATTGTGTAGCACATTCATGCATGCATTAGACACATGAGGTGGCCCAGAATTCTACAATATTTGAAATGTATTTGGGTACTCAGCATTCTTTTAATTGCAAATGGAGAAAATATGGAAGTTGTCATTCACAATGGGATACTTGTACCAGAAATGGGTACTTCAAAATAGTATATTTGAAATGGGGTGTCTGTATTGTTCAACTTGAACTAGAACAACACTGTGCACATCTCCCAGTCTGGATCCATCCAGTTCTTCCAGAACATCTGTGCTTCTAGCATTTTGGTGCACCTTCTATCGACACACTGGATCATTTTTATTATTAGTTAAAATTTTATTGAAGTTTAACAGGCCCAAGAGCTTTGTGCAGCCTTTAAGATACCACTCTCAAACAGATGCTATCCCAAGGCAGATTAGTCTGCTAATATCCTTGACACCTTGAGCGACCTGGTTTCCAGAGATACAATTAAAAGGCTCAAATTGTAATGTTATCACCTGTACTACTGGCACGTGGTCTAGACCAGCAACCCTGTGTTACCAATGTGGCTCAAGGCCAGGACTGACAGCACCAAGAAGAAAATGCAAATTAAAAAGCTATTGCAGGTGAGTCCGTGAAATAACCTGAACTGGCAGTGCTGGCACTTGGCAGAAGGAAGGGGAGGGAGCCAAGTGCCTTGTCTGCCACTTGTGATACACCCATGAACTATTTTGCTGAGAAAATTGTCTTTTGCAAATAAAAGTCTCCAAACCGAACTGGATTTGAATTCCTGGCATATTCCAAAGTTACTTATATTTCAAAGCGGGGTCAAAACACAACTGACCTCCTTCCATTTCATTTCTTCCTGAAAGCTGACAACTATTTTGACGTGCCTGCCTCCTTCTTTCCGGGCAGAGCCATCTCCAGTGTCATCTAACAGCATGTCTGTGAACAGAAAACATCAATAGCTTCATAGCTGCATCTTAATAACAATGAAGACTATTCTGGTTTATGCCTATACGTTTACTGTAGTCCAGTGTGACTTATCCAGGCTTCACACATCTTGTGCTTTAACCCAAGAAACAGGTTCACTGACTTCCCTACTAAATACCAGTATTGCTCTTACAGAAAGTGAAGGTCACTGAAAATTATGAGCCAGTTACTCTGTATTTGCCTTCCTACATTATATCCCCTGGCAAATGTACTCCAATAAATGGTTCTAAACATGACTCTTTACAGCTGAGGTCATAATTGGACCACTCCAACCTAGGGCGTAGCAGACCTGTGACGACATTTTAACAGAAGGCTTTGTGCCAGCTCCTGACATATTTCCACACCTCAACTGTTAATAATTTTCATGCTTTCATTTTTCCATGGCTAACCAAACCAAATCTTCCAAGTGCAGGATAAAACCTGCCCACCGCCGCTCTCATTAAACTCACCGAGACTAGTTGACTCTGTGAGGTTCAAACTGTGTTGAGAGAGACCCACTGAATGTCTTGGGGAGGATGAAATGGAAACCTGAGACTGAGCCCTGCTACAGCTGCCGTGGTTTTCAGATTTCAGTCGATCGTTTTCTGCTTTTAATTTTTCAATCTCACTCTGGAAAAGACAAGTCAGGAGTTAGAAGGCAGAATGAAAGCATACTTAAAAGACAGTAATGTAAGTAACTTAAGAATAAACACTAGCTTAGCAGAAATGCCATTTTCATAACATTTGCATTTATTTAAATAAATTAATAATTTTAATTATTGCAAGGTCCCTTCCATGAAACTTTTTTAAGTACCCCAAAAAACATAAATATGTGGGAATTCACTAAACACTGAAATGCAGATGTATTAAGGCAGAGAACATGGGAACATTTTACAAGGTTGCTGAGTCAACAAAATGATCTCCCCACAGGTTTTAGGGTTGAAACAGTTACAGCTGCAGAACTGTGGGCACCAGAATTCATGAGTTCAAGCTGACTTTTAACAAAGGTACAAAGCTTAACAATGGCACAATGGTAAACACAACTTCTCAAAGGCATTCAGAATTTCCACTTTACCTACTTTCTGATCTTTACTGTGTGGCTTGTTGGCCAATCTTTTACACATCAAGACAGACTGCAATAGTTGGGGTGGTTATTTCTTACCTGCATTCTGTTCATCGCCTCCCTAAGCTGGTCGAGCTGATGAGCAGAGCTAAGGGCTTCTAGACGAATATCAGTCAACTTCATCTCCTTGTCTCTCAGCTCATTTCGTAACTGCATGACCGTTTCAGCTTCACTGTCAGTGCATTCAGAAATACTGGAGAAGATTGAATAACAGATATTGAACAAGACCAGTTAGTACCTTTCAGATGGTGTTTCTTCAGCATTTATTAGTAGAGGAGGAATAAAACTCTTATTCTGCAGGAAGCAGACAACAATTTTGGCTTATTGGATTAATGACACCATAAATCAGGTATTAAATAGGTCATGGAAACATTAGAGACTAGTGAGATAAATATGTCTGACTGTTATTTTTCTTTAATCAGCATCTGAAACAGAATTCTGGAAGTCACCTACTATTGGACAGTCTTCATTTTTTTCATCATAGTTGCCATCAAGGAAAACTTCTGAAGCCAAAATCAAAATAAATTAGGGGGTGCAGGCAGCAGGTTCAAGATTGATGAGTTTACAGACAGATTTAAAGCTCACCAGGTGTGCACAGCTGGGTTTCCCTGAACTGTTCTGGAGGGCTTTGGAACTCTACACCTATTCAGCAGTGATAAATTCCTCCTTGCTTCAAAGCACTCATGCTTAAACAAATTTTGGTGGTATTTTTCTTCCCTCCTCCCACCAAAAAAAATATTCTGAGTGAGTAACATTTCAGCACATTTGTAAGTGTATCTATATAAAGATCAACTACACAGCTGCATGCTTTGAGGGATACTTCATTTCAAGTGTCTCTCCCTAAATCAGGTTAATGAGAGATATTTTCCCCACCAAAAAGCCAATATGCCAAAATACACAGGTTTTACTGATGCTCTAGCTTTCCCTTAGTTTCCATATTTACTCTTTTCCCATGTTTAGCCTTTTGGCTTTCATGTCACAGCAAGACACAAACACATAGCATCTCAACTGATGACAGACAGGATCATCATCTGACAATTTTCTGGCCTTAGATTTCTAAAGTACAATTTGGTGCAGACACCAGAAACTCACTGAATGAGCTCAAGAGACTGGAAAGGTTTTTGGGTTTGTTTTTGTTTTTAAATAAAAATAAAAATCAAGGGGATTATCTTCTGCTACTTACATTTCATCGCTATTGTATGCCTGGAAACTGTTGCTATTGTTTTCACCTCTTCATGTGAAAACAAGTGATGGGCAAAACTTCCAAGTTTGCTTGTGTACTTAATTGTATTTGATCTGAGATCAGGCTGGAAGCTTCACATGATACCGACGAGGTCATGAGGCTGTCTGGTAATTGTATGTTGCCCAATACTGCCTCTTACAACCATTTATATTTATTTATCCTACCCAAATGATGAAGTTACTGATAGAATTAACATAAATCTGTTTTTCCAAGCACATTCTAAAATGAGAGCTTAGACTCAGAACAGTGCAGTAAGGCAATTATTGAACTTTATTTCACAGATGATGTGAAGCCAAAATGAAGCTTCAAGATTGCCAGTGACCTTCCCATGAACATAAAATGAGTTAAGCAGCAGAGCATAAGTCCTGCCTTTAATGTCTACATCACATTCTCACACGAAGAAAACCAGAAGGGTATGGTTTGGCCGTACAGATGAGCCTATACAACAGACAGCTTGCTCCTACCCAAAGTAGCATGTTTGTGTCACACCCCTCTTGTCCATCCTGCCCCCAGCTCTGCTGCTGCCATGCTCATGCCAGCTCTCACACTCATCAGAATCTCAGCTAAGCAAACACAGTAACCTTAGGGGAAAAAAACCCCAAACTGTTAACATTTGATCAAATTACTTTTCACATAATTTAGCACATTGCATCAGCTCAATCATTGTCTGAGAAGTAGCAGAGCCAGTGCGAGGGAAGAAGCAGGCACATGTGGCTGGGAAGGTAGAGAAGAGGAGTGGATCATCTCCATTCATCAGGGACAAGCTGTTAGATGGGTTCAGCTGCATCACCAAACCATGCTGCTTGATTTCCAGTAAATCCTTACCTTTATCTGAATTTCTCAACTTAATTGGGAACCCATCATGGCAGATTACCACAGTATGTGCCATCTTTACCCAGCAGAGAAAGCAAAATCCCAGACTTGGCCTGGCTTGTTTAGTTAATAGCAAGAGATCCAATTAATTCTGCACTTCAAGGTGACCCTGGTTATACTCTTCATACTCAGTATGTTCTCCTGAGAGAGGACCCCACTGAAATATTTAATTATATTACAGTAACAATGCAATGATTTTTGGCTTCCTGGACACTAATGCAAAGGTACTGTGTTGGGAGTCAGCTTACATACCTTTAATTCCCTGAATATAGAGATTCAACTTTTCTGTCCTCCACCTCTAATCTCCTTTGACTGCAGAACATTCAAAGTAGGCAGTAGTTGAAAGTATGATCTTGGCTGGCTCATTCTTTTGCCCATATGACAGGATTTTATCCAGAACACTTAAGAAAACACAGCCCTCCAACCCCCAGGAGACAATGTAAGTGATGCTCAGGAGAAGGACTTGTCAGTTGCAACAGACCAGCCCTGACCTACACAGGACAATCCTGTCTGGCCCACTGTGTTTTCTGCTGTGGCCTCATCATGAACAGTTGGTTTCAGCAGTGCACACAGCTGGACAGCTGTTAGACATCTTAGCACTTAAGACAGATGTGCAGGTTCTTAGACAGAGGAAGGAAAAGGGACAGGATGGTGTAGGGCACATTTTGCCTTTGCTTGTTTCTGTAAAATGCCCTAGAGATGTCCTGTAAAATCTAGCATGGAAAACATTAGATCTCCCCAAAGCATGACATTTCTCCTTTCATCTTCCAGTGCAGCAAGATGCCTTCCTCTACATTTTCCATTTCAAAAGTAAAAAATCACTTACAGAGAATTGGAATGGGAAGCTCTCAATAACGGTGTTGAAACAGTGGAGTTATGGTGTGGCAGCTTTGGTGAAGAAGGTAATGAAGAATCTGTCATCTCCTCAATATCCGAATGAGAAGAAGCTGACTTGGGAGATTTCTTTTTACCAAAAGCTTGCTTGAAGGAGCTGCGTAACTGAAAAAAGAAGACCACAACAGTAGGCACATCATTAAGGATGAAACCAGGCACAAAAAAACCCGCCTCAGAGTAAAAACTCTAACATGCAAATACTCTGAGTGATACAGCCATACTCATATACATTTTAATATGGGTAAAAAAAGCTTTTTTTTTTCTTAATTACTTTATGAGATTAATAAGGTCAATAGGATGGGATATCAAGGCTTCCTATTTTTAAGATAACTATTTTATAGCAAATTCCGTTCAGTGCAACGAGCTTTACAGTGATGTCGTAGCAACTTGCAGCTGTAATGTAACATGGCTCAGACAAGGTTAATGATGCTGACATGGTTAGTGATGTAAATGGATGGGTTAGCTTGTATCTCATAGTTTAAAGTAGGTCTTCCTTACCTCATTGACCTGCCGGAAGAAGCACAAGCAAGGGGAAGCAGGGGAAGGAAAAAAGACACGTTTTAACAGATAAAGCCAGTGATAAGGAAAGCTTTGGATTTCTAAGGCAAACATGACCAATAATTGGCAAAACCCAACAGTTACTTTAACACTGGAACCCTGTATTTTCCAGAGCCAGGTGTTTAAAACAACATATGGTAATTTTTTACATTACTTGAGGGAGACACCAGACACAAATCTCTTTTAACTATTTAAATTAATTTTTTTCCTTAGCTCAGACAGAATGCTTTGGCTAACAGCCAAGTTAATACTGTGTTTTTCCTTGCAGGAACAGGTATTTCACCGGGTGAAGACACTGAATCCTACCTACCTGCAGCTGAAATAACCTTTTTTTAATGTGAATGCCATTTTCCATATAACAAAAGAATGAATTCAACGTAGTTGAACTGATGTTATCCAAAAGTTACAGTTCAACGGTTAAGTGTTGAAGAAGCATTTAGACAACACTCTAAGATACATGGTTGAATTTTTAGGTTGCCCAGTGTGGAGTCAGGATTTGGACTTGATGATCTTCATGGGTCCCTTCCAGCTCAGGATACCCTATGAACACTGTTTAACACTATCACAAATCATGTGATGTCAACAGGCTGGTTTAATATGTCCTGCAAGTTATTTTTAAACTAGACAAAGACTCCTGTGGTGAAAAATGTTGAGAATCTGGTGTTTCAGCCCTGAACAGATAGCTGCATTGTTTCTATATATAACAAAAATATCTTGGCTGAGAACTTCCTCACTATTTGTGGAATAAACAATGTGTGAATCAGGCTAAACTTCTGTATTTTCTCAGTAAATGACTGATTTAATTTTCAATCTTCATTTTACCGCAAGGGTGTACTCATTTTTAGTAACAACATAAGAATATTGTGCTCTTTCTACTTCTTCGTGAAAACCTTATTTATTTCTCTTTATAGCAAGGAGATGTTTCCTTAACCTTCTTTAAAAATAGTCATCTGATGAATGAGAAGTGTAGGCTGATGTCGGATAATATCTACTAGGTTTCAATATCAAAGAATAGAACCTAAAGCAAAAATTGAAGAAGTGGTTATCTTAACTAAGGCTTAATGATTACAAAAGGCTTGTGTTAGAAATAAAAAGTTGCTAGCAATTTCAAAGTTACTATAACTAATGTATAACCCTGCACAAGAAAGATTTGGAAATCACATTGTTTCCATTCAGCTGATTATTTAAGTGGCAGAGCTGAAATACTGCTGTTATAAAGGACCAAACAAGTTATCAAAATAAAACCACTGGGATAAGAGAAACAAAACCAAGAACCTGCTCAGAAAGATGTTTCTTGCAGTACAGAAGTTTCATAGGCATTTCTCGGAGGATATTGTGCAAATACAAATTAAGCTTTTACCAGCTCAAACACCATTTTGTAGCTATACAGATTTATTTGTACACCCAAGAGGTCCAGGGAGATTGAAATTCAGTGGGAAGGAAGGAGTGGATTGCTTTACTGGCTACAATAAAGGATCTAGGGACTTTAGTCCAAACTACTTTCAAACTAGGTCACTACAGCAGTTATGGTTTAATTCCAGGTGGGATTTTAATACAATGTACCTTTCCTCCAGTACAGGGTACCTTGTACACAGTACACGATGAGCAAAGAAGGAAAAATGGGAAATGAAAGATAAGTATTGTGAAATCTTGCAAAATAAATGTTCATCACAACACATTTTCAAAGATTGATTTATTTTTTGTTGTAGAACTCCACAGTAATGTTTAAAACCAGAGTTCTTTAAGTATTTAACATGTTCACATAAAAGAAAACCCTACAAGCTAAAAAAAAAAAAAAAAAAGATGACTGATCTCTCATTGTGTATTTGTTTTACTTTAATGACAGACATAGAGCTTTCCCTAAGGGGCTGGACACCATTATTACTTTTAGCCAGAACTGATCTTTGACAGCTATTTCTAATATAAGACTGGCCTTTTGGCTGTTAAACTAAAATTCAATCCCAGGCAGAGTCAACACAAGCTTATACATCACTTATGACTCAATTAAGCCTTCAAAAGAGAGTTTACACAGGATTTTAACAGCACATAGTCCTTGTGCTGACCTGTTGCATGAGGGGAGGAAGGAGGAGCTGAGCAGCTAGATTTCACTGTGCATGTTCTGACAATTTTATATAAACCTCATGCAATCTGTTAAAATACACTCACCCAGTTCTTCCTCTTCTTCTTCTTTGAATCACTCTCAATGTTGCTTCCCACACTGGAGTGACTGGTAGCACTGTTAATACTGGAGACACTGTCTGAAGAGTGCTGCCTTCGGATCCGCAGGTCTGTGGGTTGAGCAGCTCCAGATCCTCCTGAATTTGAATGCAGACAGTGTCAAAATTAGGTAAGAAAATTGGTATTTGGTATTAATCATGCAATCTTGAAGAAACATTTATGGAAATAACTACTTCCACAACTACCCCTGTGGATAAGCTGCATATTGCAAAACAGAGCTCCTAATGTTTTTTTCTCATGAAATTACAAAGTTTCAGACCCAGATCCTTCAGATCTTTCCTTCAGCAAAAAGAGATAGTGTAAACTACCGGGATAAGTATAAGAAGTGTCATGAGACAGGACTATCTTCAGATTTTATGTTTGAAATTACTGAAAGCAACAAAGAAAATAAAGCCAAGTGCCTGAGAGCTCTGAAATGAGGTTCTCTGCTTCCTGCTGCCTCACATCAGTGTCTAGACGTGTGAATTACTAAATACTTACAGTAAATTCAGGGAGCTCACTCTGGAAGTAGAAAGGTTTTGCTAAAATGCCTTCTCCTGTGTCTAACACATCCATTTACTTCTGTAGAACTGACTGCACTATTTACACAGATACCCACTTCAAATCCCCATGATACCAAACCAAGTCACTAGGGCACGGTCATGAGACAAAACTGATCTCTGACGGTTACATCAGCTATTAGCAAGAGGTCTAAAGTCCCGTGAGTGTTGCACAGTTGATAAATGTAGAGCTTACTTCTCACCTTTGCAGTTGAGCTCTGGTGTGTTGATAACTCCATTGATGGCAGCTTGGGCAGCAGCATTTTGCTTCTTCAGTAGTTCAATAGTCTTTCTTAACTCATTCAGTTCCGAGTCCTTGAATAAGTTAAAAAAAACAGGTGATACACTGGAAAATGGCATCTAACTGCTCCAAAGAAGCCACATTTTGATCTCAGCACTGGTAGTTGATAAAGAATTTATGGAATATATATGTACAAGGAGATGAAAATGAGCTTCGTTATATCTAGGGAAGCACACCCTCAACTGGCCACAAAATAGCTTATTACAGTACCCCCCAAAAAGTACATGGTCTGTAATGAGAAATAACACCTATTCAAGTATACTGTCCAAAACCCCAATGTTGCCTGTCTTGCAATGATTTTTCTTGGTGTTTCTCTTATGCATGCACATATGTGGATGTACCAGGAAGAAATTTATTATGAAAATATGCACCACTGAAGACTTGTGTCCAAAGCAACATTTGACAGGAATAACCTACCTGTCTCCCAATGTGGAAAACGACCATTTTGTACAATTTTTTTATTACATTTTACTCTCTCACAACAACTGAGGAAACTAAGGCAAACAGTGTGTGTGATGATTTCCACACACACACACCCCCCCAGCTACAGAAGGAGCATGAGCAATGATGCTGGAAACAGAAGACTTCTACAAAAACTTTTCAGGCTTGCCTTTTGTTCTGCTGTCATTGTTAGGCTCTGCAGTCTGATTGTCATGTTCCCCAGGCTCTGCTCAAATGCTGCCACCAGGTGAGCCTAGAAGTTAAAGCATACAGAGTAGTTTGTTCTCTCCCCCCAAACAACAATATATCTGCAGGCACTTAAATGGACCACTGCTCACATTGCATTGTTTGTGGCATAAATGATAGGGAGAAAATAATCCTGATTGGAGAGAGGCAAATGAGTAGAGCATATTTTGTGAAAATGCTTGCAAACAAATTAACATGAACAATTTCATTGTGGAAAATTAGAAATCCGAAAATCTTAGAAGGTGACAGCCCTTTCTTTCCTATACAACTACTATGAGCAGCACACTATGAAATGCTGCAGTTTTCCCAAAGAGGCACTGAAGGATGTCCTTGGTTATCTAGCTGTGTCTCCAAGCTACTGCAAGCAATGACATGGAAAGACCTCCCATTGCAAAAAGCAGAGAGAAAAAAAGAGAAAAATCCACCCCTATTTCTAAACATCTCCTGCTGTTCCTTTTTGAAATCAACTAGATCACTGTGGCTATCTAAGAAAAAAAGATGCTGGAAGTCACAGAGGTGGAGATTCTCACTGTGCTACCCCAGCAGGAGGACTCCAAAAGCCAAGTCAGTCAGTTCAGTCCAAAGATGCCTCCTCTGCAGAGGGATACAGACAGAGACAGGACTACTGCAGCATTGTAGCCAGTCTGCCAGCTGCTTTATCAGCTGATGTACCCACATCTAACTCAAAGCCTTCTCCAGTATTTGAGCACACCATTCTTGCAATCAATGTCCATGTATTAAATATCATCCAAAACTTCTCGGTGCTTGACCAATTACCCTTTTTTTCTTTTCCCATGAAGCACTGAGAACCCAATGTTGATTATATTGGGGACAGATAGGAACTGAAAAAAATTGAGAAGTAAAAGGAACGAAAAGTAGATTTAGGAGATGGAAAGGAACTTGATATGAGGCAAATATATTTCTAGTGCTGTGACACAGCAGTATTTTATAGATATACATGTATAGGTATGTGCACCAATGACTGAACACTGGCATAGCTCAATATATCTATTTGTCTAATTACCCAAAATAACCTACACTAACTATAGAACATTATACTTTCTTTCTCTATTAAAAATAATTCTATACAAAAGAAGACAAGTAAAATTGTGCAAAATCTTTCCAAGTGGAAAAGGACATTCTATCCTCTAAATATATACAGAACAGCAAAACCTTTCACAGAGCTATTCCAGACTTATTCATCAGCAGCACACAGCTGACTTATCCTAAATAACTGTTCTCACATTCACAGTGAAAACAAACATGAGCAGTACAATAACATGGGGATGTGCAGCTCTCATTCCCATCAGCCACTATGAAAATAAGCAGAGCTGAGACTGTGAGAAAATAGCAAAATGTAATTTAAACCACCATGCTACACATGTATGAAAATCTAAATATTTGTTTTAAAAACAGACTGCAAAGCTTCTTCTGGGAGGATGAACAGGGAACAACAAATCTGATATTCAGGAATCCTCAGCAATGCTTTGCAAAAGAAAAAAATTAACGGGCAAGTGGGATGGCATGGATTAATAACGGGATACAAAGCCTTAATGCTTTGACCTGAACCTTGCTCTTTCAAAACCAGATCAGGCACCTTGTAATTATTTCTATCTGGAAATTGTTCCGTGAGCTATGGAAAAGAATTATCTTCACTTCCTAGCTGGAGTGAACCCTTTTCAAATTCCTGCCCCTGATGGTCTGAGATGCATCAAGAGCTGCAATATCTATGCAGGAAAATTCAGAAAAAAAAATAATTAAAGAGATTAATTTGAACTGCCAAGGGTAAAAGCATTTTCTGTAAAAAAATCTCATTCAAGGGAAATCTCCACAAAGCAGTGTCTTAAGAAACAGCATTCATTAGTCTTAACATTTTTGGGGGCAGAGACCTGGTCTTTTACATGCCACCTCTGAGAGTAGGTGGCAAGATACTGAAATACAGTGCTAGGACAATTACAGCAACATCTCCACAGCAGAATGATGCATATTTATGGATAAATAAGGGGCAAGTCAAAGTCCAAGAGGTTTAAGTACCATGAAGAAAAATATACAGAATTTTAGCAAAGTGAATTAAGCAAAAAAGGAATATTATCAAAGTAATAAATTATGCTAACATTTAAAAAACAAAAGAAACAAACAAACCAACCAAAGCCACCCCAAACATAATAATAAGCAAACAAACAAATGACCCCAAACCAAACAAACATGTACAGTAGCAGCATATGTTAAAAACTGTTCTCTGAATATAACAGAAGATAATGCTAGTAGCCATGCATAAATTTTTGGACAAATGATCAGCTGGGGCAGCACAAAGTAGCCTGTACCACTCACTGCTCTTGGAGAGAGGCTACCAACGCCTGTGTTGAGCAACAGCCAACTGAATCTGAACACTGTGTGAAGAACAATGCAACAAACCCAAACCACAGCTACAGGAGTTACGCAGCCGACGCGTTCCGTGTTGGAAGGACATAAGCTTGGTTATTTAGCAACATCATAAAAATGGTATACAAGAGAAGCTGGCTCTTACTGTCTCACATGTAAAGGAAGTTTCTGGATGAAAACCAACTCATCTATCCAGTCCCCTTTGTATAGGAAAAGCAAAGAGATGCTTTAATTTTTGGAAGATTTTAAAAACTTTCTTTTTTCCCTGGGGTGACCGAGCAGTTGCATGCAGTTAAAGCCCTTTTATTTGAAATTTCTATTAACTATGTTCTCAGTTTTCCTTTTCCATTTTGTGGCTGGATGAAGCACTGCAATTCCTTCAGCAAACACCACAGTATGTTTCTCCTTGCATCTTTTTGTGATAGGTGGGACTGCTCAGATGAAAGCTGCCCTTTACTGTGCAGTTTCCTGTGATACTCATTCAGAGAGCTGATGGACAGGAATTTCCTCTACAGTAGCATGCATTCTGATGTTTGCTCATTCCCACAAACCAGGATGTCAGTATGACCTGATTTGATGACTATTCATCTGTAGCTTATTTACTCTAGAACAGCTTATTTTTCTAACAAGCTTCTGTGTTGCAGATTTCTGCTATCTGTGACTGCAGCACAGAACACACAAATAAACCTGTTCGGGGTCATATGCCTGTTGTCTCAACACCTCTTGGCATCCAAATGTCTTACATTACATATTCACTGAATTCCTCAGAGGAAACAAGCAGAAGTATTGTCTACACTGGTTAAAAAACAGGTATGTCCACCCTTCAGGCATAACTTCAAATTAGTTCTCAAGGCCCCTTATACCACTATTACCTATCATGCCATTACCCCCCATCTTTATGCAGCAGTGAAATACAATGCATTTCAATCCATGTTTCTATCAATTTTTATTCCTGCCAATTATCTCATCCCACCCAAATGTCAAAGCAAGGCACTATTTATAAAAAGACCCCATCTTCCAATGTTTTTCTCCAGATCTGAAGATGGTTTCCATATAAATAAAGCCAAGTAAGTACTGCAATCCAGTATTTGAAGAAAGACCTAAGACAATTCAGTAGGACAGAGGATGTTATTTTTTTGAATGATCCTACAAGCACGCAGCTTTTTTTTTAAACACACAGGTAGCACGAACACCATGTAATACACATGAAATCTTTTTATCACTTAAGAAAAACTGAGGTGGTAGTTGGTGCATTAAATGTGTTCGCCATTAGTGTTTGTTCTCAGAGTTGTACTCACATTGGCAGTCAACTGCGTTGTCAGAGCTGACACTTTTTCCTGGGATGCATCCAACTCTCTTCGTAGCTTGCGAATCTGTGTATTTTTAAGAGAGCACTTTACTGCACCATAATACAGAGAAATAGAATAGTAAGACACAAAATGCAGAGTGTCTTGACAGAACATTTATGCCTGTCAAACACAATGTCCTCTTACCTCTGACTGGCACTTCTCTTCAGGCTATAAAATAAAACCAGAAGAAAACACATGAGGATATTAACAACATAGCCAGCCTGACAAATTTATAATACTGTTTCAATTTTTAGAGTTTTTGGAATGCTAAAATGTGAATTCCTTATTCTGGATTCCCACATCCATATTCAAACTAAGTAATCTAATTTATTCACTCTTCAGGGAAAAAAGGAAGCAATCTGCTTGTACAGTCTTCTTCCTGCAGGAAGGGATTTGGGCTCCACTTCCAGCCTGCCTACCAGCACATCTTCAAGTCTGAGCTGTGGAAGGTTGAAGTCCCATCTCTGTGAACGAGGGACTACATGAGGCTCAGAGGAGGTAGGGCTGTCACAGAACATGGCTGATCCTAGGCAGTTCCCTTCCTCCCACACTCGGCTCCCCATGGGATGCAGATCATGGTTTTTGCATTCCAAAGCAATGTGAAAGAAAAAATCACTCCCATTGGGGTGCTGCCTAGGAACTGCAGTGACGAAAAACTGAGGACACACAACTACTTATCTGAGGGTGCAAAGTGAATGTTCTGACCATACCCTGTGGTCTGCATGACAAAATTGTGGCTGCTATGGCTCGTTCCTAACCAAAGTTATCAGCGGAAGAGAGGTATATGGTCAGAAGTTACACACTCCACTGTCCTTATATAAACATGTCCACTATAAGCCTCCATGAAAATTACACCCAACAAACCACACTATTAAGAGCCACTGGTGCTTGGGCAGCAAGCACAGAAACCAGAAGCTTAGACAGCAGCTGCCGAATACTCTCTTTGGGGCTTTCAGGGTTATAAACACCAGTCAAGAGGAAAAGGTCTGTTCTCTATCCTTCCAACACACTACCCGCTTTGACTTCACATGGACTTTGTTTGAAGAAAGGTCAATAATGAAATTTTGTATTTTCAATTTATTATCAAAGTCT
>VWZY01011029.1:327867-358724 GCA_013399075.1 Chloroceryle aenea
CAAAAATATTATCAGAGCATGCCAGGAATATTTGCAGTTCTAAAATACTGATTCAAAAAGTAAATTGCTGCTTTGGGGCCATTAATGTCTGTATTTAATAAGGATACTGCTCAATATTCCCAGACATCTTTATGAACATAAAGATTTATTTCATATTTGATTATGTTCTGAACATTAGCTAAGAACTGATTTTTGTCCCTGTCCTCCTTGAATGGCAAAATTAATTAACACAGTAAGACCAGTGAATGAAACAGTTTTGATTAGTAAACCCAAATTGTTCATTTCTTTATACTCACCGTCGAATAAATAGAAGATGTACTGGATACCAAGGAGAGAGAAGAACCATGCACTAAAGGAAAGCAAATAAACACAATTAATATAAATACAGTAACCACACAGTGGAATCATCCTAGATATCTGCTGCCAACTACCAGCCTACTGAAGAAATACTTCCACAAATTTCATCATCCCTTATAAACTTAATTATATCACTGCACCAGTAACGTACACTTTGAAGAATGTATGGCCAGGTAATAAAACACTTAAACTTTGATTTGGTAAAGCTGCTTTAACAAGTTAGTAGTATTTTTTTTGAGGGGGGGTGGAGAGAGAATGAGCTGTGGTTGAGAAGATTAAAAAGAAGTTTTGATGAAGATTTGTTCAGAAATAAGTATTTCTACAGACAGCTTATCTTGCAAAAGGGCTTACTCATCCCTTTAAACTAACCCAAATGGAGAAGAGATTACAAAAGTGAATCTAACTGCTACATCTTCAGTTTTAGATGAGATTGAAGAGGCAGGCTGTTTTCTTTCTCTCATAGAAAAAATTACCTTAATGAAAACTTGCCTACAAAACCTTTTCTGGAATAGAATTTGTTTTGAGCAGTTTTTGCATTTAAATATACATTCAGTAAAAGATACACTTATACATTGGTTCCCAAGATTATTACCATCACCCTGGTGTTAGCATTTACATATAACATCATTTATTTTTGATCATGCTATTAAAAAAACTACCTGAAGCTATTATTTCTGCTACCAAAACATGCAAAATTACCTTTGGTTTATTTTTATTTTTAGAAACAAAACCCATTTAACTGAAATTTTCATTCAAACTTCAGGCAACTTCACACAGATCATATGAAACTGTGTTAAATCTCTTCTTTCATCTAAATCCTCTAGCCAAAAAAAAAAAAGTTTAGAAAAGCTGCCGTTTTGCTCTAATTACCTACTGCAATTCTACCTTCGTAATAAATGGGATCTGCTTTCCCATTGACATTATATCCTAAGGCGAGGCTGGAAAGAGAAGTAAACAAAGTCTAAGTTGGCTTCTGAAGGAGTTTAAAACCATTTAAAAAACCCACAAGAAAGTAAAATAACCTGACACCCATTTGCATTTTCTGGTTAATCATATTTTCAATTAAAATGATCTTTACAGCTAGCTGTTAAAGACTGTACTGCATTAAGAACATAAAAATAACTAGCATGAGTCAGACCCAGGGTCTGGCTAATCGTGTGCTCCAGCTCTGGCTGCAACCACAGCACATGCTTAGGGGAAAAAAAGCAAGGAGGTGGCAGATACCTGATGATTTTACCCTAGAAACACCACTGCATCTTCTGGGAATCAGCAAAGATGGAAATTCTTGAGATGGAAACTGCAGCCAGACTGTTCTTTTTCAGGTGTATTAAAAAAAAAATTAACCATACTAACTGGCCAGTATCTCCTTACAATGGATTGGGACACACACATTTCTGAATTAGGATCAAAGCGAATTCTTAAGATCACATTGAGACTTTAAAGAAGGAAAGAAGACTCAGGATGACAAAAAAGGACAGAAAATGTAACTCTGGGAATCACACTCCTGCCTTGTAAAACATCGCCACTGCATCATTTAAATGTGTATATAATTAGAAATTCCTAGTTTTAAGGACAAGTTTAAGGAGTTAATAGTTTTGCACAATTTCTTTTTAAAGTATCTACAGATGGCTACTCGAAGGCCATTTAAAGAGGAGCCCGAAGGCAGTTCTGCTCTTGATGCGATTCCTGGGTTTTTGCAGTTAACGTGCATCTGCACGCAGGCTACAAACTCCAATTGGTTTAGAGCTATTATTTTAAAGCACTATAAATGCACATGCAAGCATGTAGCTTTTTTAAGGTTAGAAAAGAAACAGTCTCCCCCGATCAACTGTCCAAAGAGCAGAAAGGACAAGTATCAGAGTCAGCTACACAAAAAGGAATAATGAAAAGTGATATCCCAACAACAATGAATTTAATTCCTTTGTCGATAGGAGGTTGAAGTATCAGGGTAGAGTCTGTGGCAGCACAAGCTCCTGGGGAAGACTGATGGCCAGGGAAGCAGGGAAACTGGAAAGCCAAGAGACCACTTCAGTTTTAGGCTGTGTTTTTTCCCCTGAAGTCCTGGATAGTTTGGAGGCTGTTCCCGCTGGTATCTCTCCAGTCCTGAAACCCACCCCATCAAAACAATTATGTTCTACAAAGCTGACTAACATTTTGACCTACATGCTGTGCTGCGAAAGAAAACAACTGTACTTCACACCATGAAACCAAAAGAAAAAAAGGCTTTTAAGACTAAATCCTTGCTATGATGGAGTTAGTAAGAATAAAATGGTTTGCAACCTTGTGTGTTAATAAAGCATGGTAAGTAACAAGTACATTAGTAAGCTTTATTTGTGACCTGGATTTATGCTTCATGACACCAGCTGATTGTATAATATCAATTTGTTCATTAAACACAAATTTAATTTCTGTAATACTCTTTGATCTTCTCTCTTGGGTGAAGGTGACTGATGTATTTATAGTTTTTTATCTATTCCCTCATTCTGTGAAGCTGAATGAGATCCACAGGTCTGAAAGCACAGGACAGATTATGACAGATTCAGAACCACTTGCTCACTTATAACCTGGGATTCTCTGATAAATAAGCAGGAGCTGGCTACACCTGCCTTCTGTATGGCCAGAGAAGGGACGGGAGATGTTCAACCTGAAGACAAAAATACACAGACTGCAGCCAAACAGTCATCCTATCTGGCAAAATATTATTAGCATTTTAGGTGCCAAAAATTTAGGAAAATCTGAAAGGGACTTCTTCAGCATGTTCACTACAGGGTCAAATTCCCTCCTAATGTACTAAAGATATCTTTTCCCATTGCTTTCAAGTCCACAACTTGGTAGTTTCCTTGGACGTAATTTTTAGTATTACTTTTAAATTAATGAAAAACACTTTGTAGACCATTTCTCCTGGACAAGAATTTTGAATTACAAGAGGCAGTTTAGCCTCCAACATGCCAAAACGGATTTGCTGCCATCTTAAGCACACTTAAAAGACCACAGTTACTATTTTTCTGAGGATGTCTTCAATAAAACCTGAGTCAGTTTTGCTGTAGTAGCTTTCAGAAAATAATCTAAAGATAACACAGATGCAGTGATTTACATTATTTCCCAGATTACATTACAGAACTCTTTAGTATGAGCAGGATTGTTCATCACAGAATGGAATCCAACTGAATATGTATCTGGCAAGTCTTTGCTCATGCCTAGCTTTTTGACAGCAGGCACAAGCAAAAGTTAATTCTGCAATGACACACTTTTCAGCTCTACAGCATTATTTGAATAATGTTCAACCCCTAATGAAGATCCTCAGCCACAGGCCTCTAAAATAAAATTAAATGCAATGCAGTTAGATTGGCTAAATACAATAATGAATTAGCCATGAATCTTTCCAGATCAATATCCAGTAAGTGTTTTCTACCTCTTCCAAAGGCCAAACACTGATGGGATAACTAGCATATCCAGGAAGGCACCCTGGGGCTCCTCAAGGCCCCTACCAAGCACTTAAGTGTGGCTCCCATGTGTGCCTTGCTCTAGGGAAGCAGTAACAACAGGGCACTGGTATCAACACTGCTGAGTAAGCACAGCTCTTCAGCAGTGGAGGAAGCAAGCCAGCAAAGGTTTGTGTGACCTGTAGTGATTAAGTACCTTATAGCCAACCAAGCTCCCCATCCTTGACAGAAAGGAGATATAAACTCCAAAAAGCTTAAGGTTGCTTGATGAGTAGCAACCAAATTAAATATTTATTTATATGTAAATGACTTTTTCTTGTTATATTTACATGGGCTTCTTTTATCAGGTATGATTACATATTTGAGAAAACAACAAGGAATTAAAAAGAAGAGCCTAGGTGTTTTGAAGAACTCCTCAGATCCCTTCTGGGGAAGCTGCATAGTATCAACCCAGGGTATTCATCAAAAATAAGAGACCATTTGAATATAGATTAAATACTGGAAGATTAACTGAAACAGAAACGACAATCTGGCTGATATCAGTTATTTATATGACAAGCAGAAGTGTGGAGACCCAAATTGAGGAGAATAGTCCTATTCAGGGAAACACTTTAATACACTAAGCATGAACTAGAGTAATTTTGAGAACTGTGCTCAGAAATGACCCCTATACTGAACTGAAAAGCACCAAATTTATACTTGGTTTATGCAAGAATGCCATCTTCTGATCATTTTCAGCACCTTCACACACTTTACTGACCTTCTTCAAAGCCATCACGGAAAGAGCCAGACCGGCTCATTGTTCTGCTTTTCTCATCCAGCGACATGGAGCTGTTCCTGAAGCGCGTATCACTATAGGGGTCATAAGGACCATCAGCATTGGAAAGGCTATGGGTCCGTAGCATGGTTGGATTTGACAGGCTCATCTGGGCTGCAGTGGTTGGGCTTGCTATAAAGTGGAGAATAAACACCAATTTATTTGCACAACCACAAATTTTCATACCTACTTCTTGAGCAACTACCAAAAACCTTTTATTTTTACTTTAAGACACAAATTTTTGATGTCATCCTCTACAGCCTTCATTATTTTTCTCAATTCAGAGATAGAAAAATTAAGCCAGGGAGTAAAACTCAAGTAAATAAGGTCATTTTAAACACTGGGTGATATGTCTATGTCTCTACAGACAAGATCAGTCAACTCACTTAACACCTTTTATGCAAGAACTAATTAAATCTAGTTTAATTTGGAACAGTCCTTCCTCAAAAGGACTAAAAGAATTGAAACTAAAGGATTTTCACCTATATAGAGCAGGCCTTATGAACTGTCTCCTTCAAAGCCTTCAGGTTCTCAGAAAAAAATTAAGTCACAATTTTTAAGAGCATTAGTTTCCTAACAGTTGCAGATTTCAGAATTATTTCCACTATGACGTGGATTCTAAATTATCAATTTTGCCTCTAAAGTGAATATTCTCCCAGAGAACATTTAGAGTACAAAATGCCTATTCCAGTTTCACGATTTTTAAATTTTTTTTTTAAGAACTTTTGTGCTAAAATTATACCTAAAAACTAGTTGATTTGTGGGAAAAAAAGAGAACAACAAAATTGCCGTTCAACTGTCAGTCTCCTCTTGGTTTGCTGCCATTGCCTGCTTCTATAAACACCATCAACTGATACAGACTATGAAGATACAGCAACTCAGTTTACAGGTGCTCAACTTTGATATCAACATTTGCTATTAAATTAAATGCAGTGACCTCTCCTGACTTCAGTATCTCCAAGATCTTAATAACATAGAAAATCATATTGTCTTTTTTTTCTCTTTTGTTAATTGCTTATGGCCAAATAGCTTTTGAAGCTTATTAGTGTAAATAATCTTAATTATTCTCCATAGAAAATTAATTTTCTGGGCCTAAAACTGTACTTTCTTAGGGCTTTTTGGATCATTAAGGTACTTTTGTGAACTTTCATGGCAGTTTGTTAGCTGTTGGCAATGTAACTACATTACGTGTATATTCAGCTGATATTTTGCTGTCAGTTTATTTAACGATGTTTATTTAATCTGTTTCTTTTTTTTAAATCTGTTTCTTTTCAGTGCACTCAAAGAAAGGCTCAAAAATGTCACTGCTGCAACTTAAAACTGCACTGGAAATAAATGACTGCAAATTCACACAACACAGTCACAAGTCTGCAAGTATAGGATTAACTTTTTTGTGTATTATTTCTAGCATTCTAGAAAAGACGGAGGGGCTTCTGAAAATTAAAAAAAAAAAAAAAAGAGGAAACATCTTTTTGATGTAGTACTTTCCACATATCACTTAACTTAAAGACAATATATATACTGTTAGAATTGATTTACATACCTAAACAAGTTGCAAAGACAACTAAGTCATATTCAATCAGCACACTAGAGAGGAGTGCTGCTAGCACTTTAAATTAGGTTACTTTAACTGTTGATACAGTCGACTAAAATCTGCAATGCTTTATGGAGCCTGTCAATCAACTTTTATTGTTTCCTTCATTTAAAAAATGTTTACTTCTATGAATGAAATTAAGTGAAGGAATGGCATTTTTTCTAACTTAAAATTCTTCCGACTTTATCTATTATTTCAGACTGAGCATTGTACAGTTTTCCATCAAGCAACCTGAAAAACACATGCAAAGACAAAATACCTTCCACAGATGAAACTGGCACATACAGCTTGGATTTTAAAGTAATATTACTAAACAGGGAGGCAACAAAACCTTAAGTCCTTTAAACATGCCAATGTGTAATGTTAACAAATAGCTCCTCCGAATACCTCACAATTTATATTAAGGCATCTGATTACTCCCAGAGAAGTATTTTCCAAGTTACTGCAAGAATGTCACCTTTGGGCATATGAGATAATAATGCTAATTAGTCACTCATTTCAGTGAAAGCGCTTCCTGAGGTTGAACGTGGCACTCAGAGCTGCTGAAAGAAAATTACATTGTGCAATATGCTATTTTCAAGACACATAATGTATTGCTATGATTATCCAAACAGATAATTATTCACCGAGCTGTGAGAAGTTAAATCTAGTTCCAGAGGGTGATGTTATGCTGGATCCAGATGAAAATGGGGAATTGCCAGCAGTATCCTGAAGTCCTCCTGCTGAATGGGACCGCAGCCATTCTTTTGCATCTTCTTGATTACGGAGTTGGGAGGATGGAGGGTATCTGCAAAAACAAACAGCTTTTTCAAAATGAACTTTGACATTTATTTTAAAATAAACAAAACAAAACAACAATGAAATGTCATAAGACTTGGGGAGGGAGAGAGGGAAAGAAAGATGGAAGAACTCTCTTATGAAATTTAAGGATTAAAATGATAAAAACTCAAACCAAGTCTGAATTAAGGAGCAGCTCCAAGATATTCTAAGTTGTTCCTAATTAATTCTACTTTGGTTTGGTAAAAAAATCCTCCAAAACTCCTTTTCTATGGCTTTAGTAGTAACCAAACTAGTAGTAAACAAAAAGCTGTAGATAGAAGTTGTGCAGTGTAGAATAAAATAGTCTGTGTTATGTATGTATGATTGAAAAATAAAACTGTAAATAGGAAATCCTTCTCTTAGGTTATGCCAAATTCTATTACTATTTTAACAGTTTGCTGTATCACTAAGCTTAGTTGGCTTTTGTCATTTTACAACCAAATTTGAGTCAACAAAACCATTATCAGATTTTTTAACAAGTCATGACCCAAGAAATCATATTCCAGAGACATTAGCATAAAGGCCTGTGGAGATGCATCCATTTAGTTCAAAACTAATGCAATGAAATCATCATAAAGGAGCCTATGTTTAGTCTTTTCTGAAGGCAAAGGAAATAGCAGTTGTCAATGCCAAAAACAACAGCAAAACACCCTCTGGCTTCAACTTAAGTAAAGTTTTTAATCTGCTTCTGTATATGCCTGAAAAATAGGTATGTAACCACTGGTGTTATGGGAAATATATGAGAGGGTCCAAGTATTAACAGAACAAGCATCATGGAAACACTGGTCTGCTGATGCATTCCAGTGTCTGTCTCATGCTATGCCTTCTACTTTTGGGAAATATTTATGAGTTAACAGGTCTCCTACCAAAAACTAAACACTGGGAGCCTGTTATTAGGTGATATTATCTATTTAATTAATTAGATTCCCTCCAACTAAATACTCTACAGTAAGGTATCACTTATTAAGACTATTTTAAAACAATGTGAACACTGCAAAAACAAACTACTTTCAAAAAACACATTCATTCTGCTTGTGCCTCAACTCTTAAGCAACAGTCCCTGACTATCTGCACCTCTTGAACTCTGCACATCTATCAATTAATTAAGAAAGGGGGTTTAAACAGTCATTTTACTTTAATACACTAAAGATTTTCCTTTGCAGCATTAATACCTACCTTTTCAGCACTCAAATGTTTCAGTGTTAAAAGAGAGTCTTTATTTATTAAAAGACATACTTAAGAATCACAGAAACATTTTAAACAAAATGCCATTTTAAGACGGGCTTCTAGCACTTTGGCCTCATGGGACAAAGCTACTGTGTAGAGAAATAGAAGCTGCCATTTCAAGACATCAATGCACTGGTCCTAGAAGCTGCATTAAGCAGTTGCAATTTTCTGAACTGTATGACATATCTTCTGTAAATTCTGTAACACTTAAAACACTTAATACATCTCATGTTGATGATCTGGTTAGAGTTGCTTGTATCTACAGAAGGTTTTTTGGTGAAGTTTCTTCTCATAAAAATAACACTCTTATGGATATACAAATTGTATGAGGACAATTGTCAGAAATTTAAGGATCTTTTGTTCTTTTCTAGAAGAGCAGAAGTTTTAAGAGCCCTACATATTTAGGCATTTTGAAGCAACTACTGTTTTCAATTATTATGTCCAATCTTATCCTAAAAGGTTTGGCATGAAATTGAAAATCTTTTCTATCTGTGTTTCAACACCAAGGTTCCTGGGGTGAAAATTATCTCAAGTTATTTCACGTAATATCCATAGAAGCAGCAAAATTATTGTTTTCAAGTCAAGCCCAGCGACGGTTTATGAGATGCTTTTCAGCAATTCAGCCAGCAAAAGCCACAGTTCTTGCTCAAGAGGAGAAGCCACTGGATGAAAATAAGCACAGTAGTCAATGGCCTTCTTTAAGGAGAGAGAAGAAGAGAAGAGAAGAGAAGAGAAGAGAAGAGAAGAGAAGAGAAGAGAAGAGAAGAGAGAAAAGAAGATGAAAAAAATAAGAGAAAAAGAGAGAAAAAAGAATATTGTTGCCACCTCTTGCAAACTGCAACCATCACCACCAGCCACAACAGAAACACAAAGCAAACTCCAAAGCCACAACAAAAGCTGTTAAACCGTGTGGAAACACCAATACCTGAGTCCCTTCTTAGGCAAAGTGTTCCTATCAAGATGTGGGTCGCTGCAGAAAAGTTAAAAGAAAAGAACTTCAGAGAAGAACAAAAGGGAAGGAATAAGATCAGGACGAAGAATGTACAAACAACTGCATCACCTTTTCAGAGAAAAAGGTGCTGGGACCTTCCTACAGAAACATGCACAAACATCCTTACCCAGGTGTGGATTTGCACAAACATGCATCTGGGACCATGCCAATGAATCTCATCTGTTCACAATGTAGTTTTACTATTCCTCCTACCCACAATGAACAGAAATGGCTCTTGAAACATTAAATGGATGCTTAAAAATATGCTTTTCAGCAGGCATGAGGCAGTCTATTTGTGAAAACTGATGAGAATCTTCAAGTCCAAACCACCTTCCTGTCATTTCTTTCAGCAGACACCATTTAGGGAATGCAGATAATTACTGTTAGGCATCTGCAACGTATAGCAGCGAAAGTATTGAGCCCAGACTCTTTACATTTTCAAATCTTAGCTTAAATTCCATCAGCGAAGTACCCCAAATATTTAAGCTTACACTTTTACAACAGATGAACTGAGCAGAGTCCATTAATTTGTTTCTAAAGAAAATATTCATGTCCTTAAATTAATTAATTTAATGAAAATCCCTGTAGCTAAATTACACATAGGAGTGATTAAAATTACAGCAGTGAGCACAACTGAGCTAGAATACTTAGATTTGGGTCATTTTTTCCTAACTATAGCATTCCTATACCTAAAGATTTACAAGGATGTACCCAAGTCACTAGAAAACACAAGCCAAACTTCAATAAAAGACTGATGACACTGAATGACACAGGGACTTCACGACAAAACGGACAGGCCTGAAAGGCAGTGGGAAAAGCAGCATGCCAGAGGAATGCTGAAATGCTAGTGAGAGTTTAGACTGGTAGAAAAAAAAATGGCAAGAATTTCAAATTGCCTTTTGCAAAGAAATGGGGGGGGAATATATATATATATAACCCCATAAACCAAAATACCTTCCCAGTAACAAAAGCAACACCCAAACATGCCAACTCTGCTGTATGCCATTCTCCAGACTGATTTAGGGAGCAGATGGGGTGTTTGAGGGGACTCTCACTGGCATGTCTTTGTGTCAGTTCACATCTGAATGATGAACACAGCAGAGGACTCAACTGAGCACAGTCTGTCACAAAACAATTTGCTTCACTGAGATGGGCAACAAAACCTACAGCCTTGTGCATACTACTGTCCTGAGACAGTGTTACCTGTCCTGTCTCCTGGGCAAAGTATTTCGGCAGAATTTGGGGCTAGCAGCGGGGGAAGAAAGAGGGCTGGAAGAATCAGTCCAACAAGACAGAAAACAAGAGAAGGGATATTAGAATGAAAAGAGGAGAGAACAGAAAGGAGTTATAATTAAAATACAAACAGAAACCCAAACTGTCAGAACATTATACTCAGTGGCAATTTTCTCCACAGAGAACTACAAAAATGTTGCTACCTGACTACACAATTACACATCAAGACACAGCTATTTCCAGTGCCTGTAGAGGTACTACTGCCTTCTCCAAAAGGTCACTCAGAGAACATAGCATACACTGCTCAGTCATGGTCTGGCTTCTCCCACTGTTAGTTCAATGTGCTGGTGTTACAGCTCTGATGCTGAAAAAGCAGCCCCATTCCCCACTCCCTGTCCAGTCTGTTCCCAGCTCCCACTCTGTATCCACACAGATACCAGTGCACCTCATCATGGAAGGAGCTGAGGAACTGATAAGCCTGAAATACAATTCAGGTGATCATTTTTCAGTTGGATCCATCTCCCAGTTGGGTTCACTAAACATTCACACAAACACCTGTAACCAAAACAGCAGGGAGCAGCTGGAGATGAGACAGGTAGGGAGAGTCTGAGAAGTGATCGAGTGACTAGGGAGACAGGGACTTCTCTTTTCAGCTTGACCTCCAGTTTAAAAGCTTGTCAAATATTACAGACAAGAAGCTTAACAAAAAAAAACAGTTGGCTTCTCAAATCAAAATGATAACAGTGCTGGAGGTTTTTTTGAGTATCACTATCAGATCAACTTTGGGAGAATAATGTATGATGCAAAATTTAGGTATTGGGCATAACATGGTAGCAAGAAAAGTAGTCACATCAGCTACCACAGCAAATTAAAAACCTCACCTGAACCTATCCTGTTTCTCTGAACTGGGTTCCTTGCCTAGATTGGCTTCTTTGTATGCGCTAATAGTACCATTCTGTGCTGGTTTATAAGAAGAGCAATTTGATTTGTATCTGCAGTGCTGGTTACTGCTGCCAGGACTTCCTTCACATCTGAGACACACGCAAGCTTAATGGAAATGAGAAAAAGCAACTAACCTTTCAGACAACGTAGTCTTAACACTGTTGGTTCGGACAAAGGGAGTCAGAGAGTCATCTTTAGAGGCTGGAATCAAGCCACTGGAGGAGTTATGGCTCAGCCCGCCTCCGCTGCTCAGCGAGATATCAATGGATTCACAGCTGGTATGCAGACTGCTGACAGACTGATATCCAATGCCATCCTTGCTAACAGCAGAAGAGCTGCTGGCGTTGGTACCCCATGTTAAACTGTTGGAAGGAGCTGAATGTGCTGAACTGGGACTTGAAGCTAGTGGAGATTGGTTCATATCTGTGTTTTTACTGTAAAGAGGACTGCTGCCCCCACTGCTCAGCATACCGCTGCCAGACGGTGAATCAAGATTACCCTGCTGGTTCATAGTAGCGTGAGGGTTGGAGATGACTACTGAATTTTTCATATTCTCAGCTGTTGTGATGGGAACTTGTTTACTAGGCTTGCCACCAAAAAGTCTGTAAAAAAAGACATGAAAAATACATAAAATGAAATATTAAATGCAAGGATAGTCTATATTTAGACCACGTTTCTTCTTAGCTTCAGAAAACCACCATTAAGTAAATGATTCTAGACTGGACATATGCAACTATAAATTTATGAATCTCCTTGTGTTCTTTCCACCTTCACTAGAGCCCAGAGACAAATATAATAGCTTCAAATCTCTTGTTTGTCTTCTCCAGATTGTCAAATACTACTACTCGCAAAGCTCAAAAACAGCTTCACAGAATTCTAATACAGCCATATTGTCTTCTCCTCCTTGAGGAAAAAGGATACCACAGAAACACTGCACTGATTAATCTGAAGCACAGAGTATTAGAGGTTGGAAGCTTGTTGTCCAGGTAAATTCTGTGCAAAGCACCAAATGCTCTGCACAGAAGCAGCATTTGGTGGGATGTAACAGGAAAAATATTTACTGATATCAAATGTAGGTTTGTCTTATTTTAGGAGCCAATCTGGTTGTAAACTACACAGGTGCTACTACCTGCAGGTCCAGCATACCTGTGCAGGATGGAACACATCTCAGCTGGATGGTTGCTGTTGCCTACTTGCCACAAAGCACCTGGACAACACTGCTGGATCAGGCTAAGATGCCCATTTATATCTATCTCATAATCCAGGACTGCTGTGTGCTACGACCCTCTCAGCAACTGATGTAGGCAGACATTCACAAACCAGCACAGATCTGTCAAACTTGCTTCACTTGGACACCACACCTCATTGATTAGGAGACTCTGACTTAGGTCAGTCTGAATGATAAAATCCATTCCTACAAGGATTTAGAGACATTTAAAGTCTGGGGTTTACTGAATGTTTTTAGAGTGAGTACCAAGAAAAATGTCAAACCATACTTAAATGATATATGGCCTTCATCGGCAAGACCATCGTAGGGTGTTCCTGCTCCTGTACCATTGCATACCTCTGCTGTGGGACCGGGGGAACTGTACTCTTAAGAAATAAAATCCTAGATCTTAAAAAAAAACAAAACAAAATAATCCCCCCCCCCNAAGCAGTCTTCCCCAGACTGCTTCACAGCACCTCTAATACATGATGCTTCACTGTGTCACAAACTGAAAAAGGCTGCTGCTAAAGGCAGCATCTGGTTGAACCAAAACCCCATAACAAACACCTGCAGAAGAGGATGGGGTCTGGAGAGTATTCCTTTCAGCCCAGAGAAAAACCAAGACAGGCAAATCAATACAGAGATTAACTCTGGAATGCCACACCCTAAAAGGAAGGACATCTATTTACTTCTATTTACAGTCATTGGCAAGAAATGGATGTATCTGAGCTGGCTCCTGGGTCATTCGTGTCTCTCATCAACCGAAAAGCACGAAGGTCCAATTTAATAATAAAATATACCAAGATGGTTTCACTTAAGGGACATGTCAGATACGTAACATCGGAGGTAAAGGGAATACTGAGAAAACACAGACAGGGATGGCCCTTATAGAAGGATTATAGAATTTCACTGTTTTGGAGGGCAGAGAAGTTATGTATATTCACAGACAGAGGTAAATCGGTGTCATTACAAAGGTATGGATTCTAATTTATTACATAATCTATTTTAAAAAAATAAAAATAATCCAGGAATGAGAAGAAATATGGAAAAATGGGTGCAACTCATCTCAAATGACTATGACAAGCTCAAAATCCTCTTTATCATCATTCTAGAAATCAGTAATAAGGAGATGAGGCCAAATTCACCTCTGATGCATTTCAATACATGACAATTTAGATAGTCTGGTGAAAATTTGAGAGTGAAATTGTACATCAAATGAGGGAACAGTTAAATTGAACCTCAGTGCCTTCTCTTTCAAGTTTCATGTATTTCTAATGTACCATATTAATCACATAGCTAGCAGTGTGGCTTCCTACTAATCAACAAAAAAAAAAACCCGATCACATTTGGAGATAAATGTGCAACTCTGAAAATCTGCATTCCTCGTGGGATATACTGTAGAAATCAAAGGTCTATCAGAGTTTTTCTATTTGAGTAGCCATTGATTAAAATTAAATGTTCTAAAGGACATGGCTTATCTAATGATAACCAGGAATAAAATAAAGGAAGTATCTTGAATTATCCTCACATAGGCTCTTCAAATAAACCCACCCAGGTAAAAAAAAAAAAAAAAGGTTTACAACTCTTTACACCATTAGCCTAAGTTGCCATCACAGCCATTACGCTTGCGCTGGTGCTTCAGATGAAATGTGGCTTTCTCACATCACTGGAAGCAGCATGATGTAGCAAAACTGTATGGGCATTATGGGCGTCAAGACAAAATGAAATGCAAAACACCACAACTTGAAACAGACAAGCTACTCAATGTCAAATTAAACTGAAAAATACTATTGACGGAACCTTTCAGCAGTATCAAGGCTTTGATGCACACTGCATCAACAAATTAATTTCTGACCAACTCAATGTTAATGTTAAAATAATGTGTGGGGTAGTTGTGGAGAAATTGAAGACAGATAAGAATTTGTTTAAAAGAAATACTATTAGAAGTAAAATTCAACCCAGCTGAGACAGTGACTTCACTCAGGTTTCTTCTACACAGGTGAATAACCTGGTTGAGTCTTGCAACACACTGGCCTAATCCACACAACTGAAGGATTGGTTTGGGTTAGGCATGTGAATCTACGTATAGCAGGCCCAATTATGCCTTTGTCATCACGAAAATCTGAAATAACTCTCCTGTTGATCCACCAGTGGAGTATCTCCAGGCTTGTTACATATACATTGGTGCAAGAACTCTTCAGTTACCTTCACATGAGAAAACTCTTATTCCTGCAATATCTGAATGGATAAAGCCTTTGGGAATTAATTTGTAACGAAGAGATCAGTATCACACTTGCCAAATGTTATGCCAGACGAGTTTCTTTTATGTTTGGTTTTGTTTTTTTCAAATGTTAAATTTTTGCTGCTTTCACGTGATGTACTGAGTGTTTACAACACTGGCCAACCTGTTTATGTGAAATTAAATGTAAATACAAAGATCTTGATGTAGGACACTAAATAGTAAGTGCTCCACAAAACACAGCCAGGCCTGGCTCGAGGAATCCTGGTCATTCATCTCCGACTAACATCATTGCACAATCAATGAATTTATTGCCTACCTGCGCAAAGTGGGAGAGGCCACATCGGGGTACTTGGCTCCTTGCTGGTGAGTACTCTGAGCTCCGCTAGAAGCAGTCTGTGATGCAGGGTTCACTTTAACAGAATTACATGAGGCCACGCTTTCGTTGTCAGACGAAATCCCTTTCTCTTTATCAGTCTGATTGACTAATCCTGGCAGAGAGTTTCCAAGGATGACCTTGGCAGGCTCTCTCATCTTAGGGACAGGCAACCCGGCTGACTTGCTGCTTATGTTGGAGTCTATGCTACTTGTGCTAGATCTATTCCCAGCTCCACTTCTGCTACTGGATTTACTAGGCCGGGGTAAACTACGATACTGAAGATTAGTTCGGGCGCTAAGTGCTAAGTAGCCATCATCCTGGTTCTGGGAGCCATCAACACTAGCCTTCCGACCAGTGGTCCTACCCATGAGTCCAGATGACTTTGGGATTTTTCCTAAGGTAGCCGATCTACTGGTGATAGTTGCCCCACTGGCAGTGATTATAGTCATGCCTACAGCTGACCCGCTCTGTTTCTTAAATCCAAATGTATTAGCATTAGCAGCAGTTGTTCTAGAGTTACTTGTAGGAAGCTTTTTGGATTCATCACCACTGCTGCGTCCTGCATCTGATGGGGAACGTTTAACATGTCCAGCTTTAGGAGATAGTCTACCCTTTTCTGATACCTTGGCGTCATCAGTTTTCCCTACAAAAATAGAAAAAGAATTCTAATATTTAATGACTTGAAAACATCAAGCAAATGATGAAACTCAAAGCAGCATGAAAAGCAAAAGCGTGTTAGCCACCAGAGTGTGGTTAAAAGTTCTGATCTAGTCTGCAATGAACTCACATGCCACTCTAGTGAGTTATACATGTAGACTTGCCAGAGAAAAAGCATGTGGTGTATTTGCCCTTGAGAATATGAAAAGCAGAACAGTATTATGTAATAGTGACAGAGAAGAAAAAAAATCCCACCGTAGCTACCACAGATTGGTCATTTTTTTATCATTAGACAGAAGTAGTGTTAGGCCATTAGTATAATTTTCCTAGAAGACATTCTTCAGGAATGTATCTAACTTCAACTTTTTCATGTCAAATTGAGTACATGACCAAGTAAGAGATAAGATATTAACTTATATTATTTGATTATGCAAATTCAATCAATTTTCATTCACACAATTGCAAGTGCTAAAATCATGAACACGTTTATAAGAAAATCCAGAAATAGTGTTTCATATAAAATGCTGGTTTAGCATAGGGAAAAAAAAATACTCCTCAACTGCATATACGGTATGTTCTTAAAATTAACTGTGACTTCAGAAGCTGAAATTGTATTATTTTTTCTTCATACGGCAATACTATGCCAAATAAATAGCTTGGCTTAAGACCAGAGTTGTCATGAAAACAACTTTCATGGTGCACTAATCCAAAAAACGCACTTTCAAATGAACAGAAATAGAAACGTGGGCATACGAGATGCTGCATAGGTTAATACCTAAAAATAAAGACAGGATTACCTGAAGTTCAGGTTCTGCCTCTGGAAAGTATTTAAACTGTTTTCATACTGAACACACTTTCTGGTTTGTTTATATCTTACACCTTTTCTCACCTGTTCCAGGTGTCTTTAATGTGCCTGAGGTGGTTGAAGGCTTAGTCCTTGGTGTGCTAATGCCAACCTGAGCTGACATGCCCCGTCGCCAGGAGCCCGTCTGTGAAATAACAGTGTTCTTCCTACCAGAAGTACTTTTATCAGATTCGTCTGACACATCAGAGGGATTCCGCCTCCATTTAGATCCTGGCTCCATTTTTATGCCGCTATCAGATCCTCCATCCGATTTCTTGACTTCATCACCAGACCATAAGGAATTCCGCTCAACCTGGGAATGCTTTTCTGCATCAGTCTAGGACAGATAAGGAATTGCAATACAACCTTCAGAGCAAGCCTTTCCTCTAAGAAGCTTCATAAATGAGAAATAGCAAACTGATCAATCAACTCAGCAGTCATCTCGAAGTACCAACAAAGGCAACATGCCTTTGATAAAGAGATGTCACAGCAAGAAATGAACCCCAGCAATGACATAATTTTTTTTAATACGGTAGGGAAAAAAAAAACACAAAAAAACAGAAACTGTAACAACCATGCCCCTTACAATAAAAATAGAGATAAAATACAATAATAAAATAAAATACACAAGCAAGCTAACAAACAACCCCCCCCTCCACTTCATTTATGAAGGACTTATTCAGCTCCATGACATTTATATGCCTCCATCTCAAATTTCTGATGAACCCTTTCACTCCAATGCCAACAAAAAAAGAAGTTTCAGACCTGTGCAGCAGCCTTCCTTTGTTCTTGCTGCTCTCCTATCTCGTCTGGTGATCTGATCTCCAGAGCATGAGGAGGCAGCTTTTTGAACAGATTTGAAGATGTGGAATGCTGTTCATTCTAATCTAACATAGGACACCCAAGAACTGAATAAAAAAATGAATCCCAAATAACTTTCTAACAATCCTCAAGTCTGACTTAAGTACACAGATTACATCAATTTTTAATTTATATTCAACTCCTACAAATGGGTTTTCCCTGTCCTTTGCAAAGGCTGTGCTGCCAGTCTTTTATGGAGAAATTTGCAAAGATCATCATTCAATATAGAATTTTCTTATTAACAAGACTTTGCTTAAATTAAATCTATCACCCTACATATAAATTTCCCATACATTTGCCTTTTCTACTGCTAACAATCAATTCATGAGAATTCTACTTCCCCTCTCAAATGCTGCTGATTAGTTTGGGCAAATCTTGTAACACCACAACCAAATATTTTGTGATCAGGCACAAATGACAGATGTCCACACATCTGACCCTGATCTGGATAAAAAAAATCATGCTTGAAGTGTTCTCCTATCACTGCAGGACCATGAAAGACAACTGAACACTTGATCATGAAACTCAAGTGAATTTTGGTAAGAAACTTCATGCCATCTCTTTGCATCCTCCGCAGACGATGAATGTGCTCAGCACTGTGCAGCAGTTGAATGGTAACATCACTTAAAATGAAATTATTTTTAATACCCCAAAGCATTCTAAAGCCCACAACCTTTTACTCCCTTTGGATAATCACAAAATCACAGCACAGGAAAAGACACGACTGTTTACCGTGCTTTCGGCAAAACGCTGTATTTTAGTTTTAAGTTGCTAAAGTAGGTTTCAAGTTTATGGCTTTTCCTATCAGATCACAGGGTTCATATTAAAGAATCTAGGGGAGCTGTGGTTTAATTTCCTCTGCTTGTGACTGTAATTACTTAAAAAAAAAAAAGCCTGAAAAACTAGTCTAAGTGATCATTATGTGAAAGCTGTCACCACACATCACAAGGGTCTTTCTTCAGTCACAAGTTAGGGCCTGGGTTGTCTGAATATTGAGTCATTAGATTAACAAACATTCACTGAATTATGGATTTAGATACAATTTTCTTGTACCTTCCTCTTGCTATGCACATGTCATTTCCCTGCCTCTCCATTCAAAGAGACTAACAGCATAGGCTTCAATACAACACTGCTTTCTAACTTCCTTCTGCTCATATAGCTGCAAGTTTTGGGGATGGTGATCTCATTTATGTCCACTGGCACGTGTACAATCAATTCAGAGTGACTGTTTCTATGTCCTGTGTTTCTCCTGAAATCATCACTTGATGTGTACATCTCCTACATTTGCAGATCATGGACAACACCACAAGAACAAACGAACAATCTACAAAACCACCTCATCATCACCCCTCATGCTCTCATTAGTATCTTGCTTCAAGTACCCTGTCTGGAATTGCGTATTTACGCTGTTACTGTTCAAGGGCAAGAAATACACCCACTTGCTAGTAAGGGGCTTTGACTAGTTTTAGTAGACTGAAACATTCCTGTAGCTTGTTTGTCCTCCTTTCCATCTGTAAGAATAGCACAGCCTCAACAGAGAGAGCAGCATTACAAGCAGTACCCTATCTTTGCTCTGTCCGTTTCATTCCACTGCTACACCCACAGCCAAAGTTTTTCTGTAGTCTTTGAAATGCTGCACACCTACCCCTGGAGCCCTCTGGCAAGAGATGCTTCTGTTTAATGGTAAACACTGGGAGCAGCACAGGAACATGACTAAGGAATCAAAACCAAGCCATGGTGGAACTGCAGCTGAAAGGCCACCTGCCTGAAAGGCCTGGAGTGGGTGAAAGTGGAAATGCTGTTTGCTGGAGGTCATGGCAAGACACGGCGAGCATGAGCTGGGATAAAGGCTGCCGTCTGACTGAGCTAGGAGCAAAGGCAACCACCAGGATTTCTCGACTTGTTCCTAACAGTTTTGTAAATCTATTCATGATGTTGTGAACAAACCAAACCCACCTTTGTTCCAACAAAAATGAGAAGTTGTCTTGATCCAACAGCTTAAAGATGTTGCTGCTTTCTAATTAGAGGACTTGCTTCCTTTCAGTCCTCTGATATTTTTATCATTACATGAACAAGTTCAGTACTTGATCTCTTCCAACTTAATTCAGTTAAATATTTTATTTTCAGATGCTCACCAGATGTTAATTTCTCCTAAAAATACATGTATGATGTGACTTTAAATGCGTACTATATGCAGTGCTGTGTAAAAGGTAATTCACCTAAGTCTGTGCAATGCAATGGAACGACGTCAGGGCCTCGAAAGTCATATAGCTACATTAGGTGGTTTGATACTTCTCATAACCAAGGCAAGACAAAGGAACGTGCTAAGGCAAACCCTGGTTCCTATCACTAGCTTGTTCAGAATTAACCTGTGAACATCTTCATAGCATTGGTACAAAAACTGCTACAACAATAAATGTCTATGAGCACAGAGTTGATAATGTATTTAAGTCCTGCTTTTCAATGGTGGAGAAACTACAGCTTCTGGAGTATGGAGTACTCAGCAGCATTGAAAATTAGTTTCTTAGCAGAGACTTTTTTCTTACTGCAACTATTGTCTTCTTCCTTTGCAGAGATGATTCTCTGTAAATTACTGACTGATTTTATCGACACTGAAATGTTGGGGCTCTCACCCTTTGATGTTGCTATATTATTTGTCTGGACTCCCAGTTGCACACGTATTGACTTCAGGCTCCCTCTTTATTTATCTGAAATCCAACTTCTGTACCATCTCAGAAAGATGTGGTAGAATCACAACAGTTTAAGTGCCTACTATTTAGGAGAATCAAAGCAGTGGATACCCTGAGAAGAAAAGTCCACATCTCTTTGCAGATGTCTGCCAGTCCTTTGTGGCTCACCACCCAGAGGAACGCAAACCTGGGCACAGGCCATCATACAGCACTCCAGGTAAGACAGAAAAGCCATATATGCAGCATTTGCTGAGTCGTGAGCTCTGGGGACTACTTAGGGCAGCAAAAAAATCAACCCTGCCAGCTATGCATGGTTCTATCACTTCAAGCTATTTCCACCCCCTTAGTTGACAAGATGAGGGTCTCCCATTCAAGTGAAAATGACGTGTTTTATCGGCAATAATTTGTACAATAATACCCAGAATAAATATTGTTAGTCACAAAAAGCGAGGAGAAAAGCAGGTCACAGACACACATCAAAAAATTGCAAACATAGTTTGTACATCTTGGCTCCCAGCTTCATCTTCTACTGACTATGCCTGACTGTCTGTACAAGCTTCAGCTGCTGTTCTGGTGTGTGTATGCACTCACTTGAATGCTGTAATAGTTGTGGAGGAGAAAGAGGAGTTCATCAACACAGATTTTGATCTCTCAGAGGTGTCTCCAAGAACCTGATCCATGAGAAGATAGAAGGCAAATGAGCTTCTATTTCTTTTTTCTTTAAGTTAATGTTTAGCCACATCTCCCTTTTTCTTCCTTTTCAACAGCATTACAATGTTGAGACCATAACAACTGTCAAAAAATACTTCTAGTTGTCTACGTTACTCTCTCTGTTACATACTGAAAAACACTCTTGATAGATCTTGACTCCTCTCAGCTTGTATGGGACTTGCATTAGCAGTTTAAAGCACATGTGCAATTGCTGATACGCAACCAGAGGCTAACTAGAAGTCTTTAATGTAGGCTCAAATATGCACTTCGTGGCAAGGGAACAAAGATTAATATACACTTGCACTACAGACCTGTAGGCAGAGTAACACTTCACAGAAACCACAGGTCTACATTAACACTGATATTAAAACCAGATTTAGGGTCCAGTCATGAAAAGGACTGGAGAAGAATAAAAGAGGAAAGAAACAGGAGAAGCTTATACCTACATTCCTCTCCTCTACCTGCTGCAGTGCCAAGTTGTGGTTGCTTTGACACACAACACGCAAGTCCCTCGAGCAGGTGGGTTTACAAGGAACAAAGCTGGACTTCTTAGTTACATCCTTTTCCAAACAAGAGGTTACACAACTGGGGGGAAAACCAGTTTATTTTACTGCAGATCTCTGCATTATGCAGTCTAAATGATGAATGAAAAACTGCTGGATACTTTCACTTCCTTCACCTTCTGGATGTGTGGTGTCTGAGCACAAAAAGCACATCTATGCTGCCGATGGACATAAAATTTATCCTCCTATGAAATGCTGCCAGAAATAGAAAGCCTGCAGTAACATGCAGCTCTGGGAGTTTAAAATAATGCATTTCATTTGCCTAGCACAGTTAGATTTCCGATGGAAGTGTAAATAAACTCTAAACTTTCATTAAACTTAACTAAATTCTATTCTTTACAAAACAAAACACAAAATAATATCTCTTCCAGAGCTAAAAAAAAATGAAATTAAATTAAAAAATCCCTTCTGCATGTTTTCTGTACAGCAGCACCTCTAGGAAGGCAGAAGCCCTTTGTTGCCCAAGCACCGCCACAGAGATCCCACGGATTCCATGCACAGATGGAATATTCAGACATGCCCCATATGATAAGGCAATTACTATTGCTCGCCACTGCCTTTTCCGTGACACCGTCTGTAGTGATGGCTGTCTGTGCATCCAAGTGCATCCTGCTTAAAACAGTTATTGCACAGAAAAAAAATAATAAAAATAAGTGTTACTTGTCTAAACCAGAAATCATACCTGTGCATCTAAATTTTTGCGGGAAGAGGCAGGTGTGTTGGCATAGGAGCTTATAGAGGAGCTAGTGTTGATGTCATCAGTGCTGAGATTATCTATGGTGTCACTGATCCCACTGCTGACAGAGCTGCTGTCATCCCAGCTGCAGAAAAAGCACAAAGGTAGAAAACAAGGGTCAAAAGACAAAACATCATTCAAAAGAGAAAAGTATTTTTTTTGCAAGACTTTTCCTATTTGTGGTTGCCAAATGCAAACAGTCCGCTCATTTTCCTAAGTTCCTTGCATTTCAAGTCTGAATTCATACATGAATTCATACATGGTTGCCACAAAGCCTAATGTATATTGTTGTTAAGACAATGCTGCAACTCTTCCCTGCTCAACTGAAAGTTAGTGTGAGTAAACAAACTTTCAAGTGACCCTTGAAATTGATGCCTGCAGTCCCAGAGCAGGGCAAAGTGGTGGTAAGAAGGCATCTCCAAGCAGGTACCACACTGACTTGCTAAGGCATAACACAGAGATTGAACTTAAATGTAAGTAAAAAAATAATCCTGAAGCAATCTTTTACACTTGGTTATTACACAGACCTGGGCAACAACATGGCTCTGCCATCAACAGCATCACCCGTCTCAGAAATTTTTAGCAATTGAAAGTTTAATTCTTCATATGGTACATAACTCTCCCAAGCTTCACCACATATCTTTTTCAAGATCTATCAACAGCTTACTATTCAGGACTACCTTCTTCCAGTGTGCAATAGCTTCAACATTTTCCCCTAAATGAGAAACGTGTAACTGGAAGTATAGGAAACAGAAAGTGCCAACAAAAAATGTCCTTGCCTGGAACGATTTGAAATCAAAATGATCTAAAAGTCAAGCCAGATGCTCTACTCCTAAAGTGCCCATAAAAATAAGCTGTTTAAGGAAGAGATTTATAAATTGGCTTACAAGTACTCCATCTCCAGGAACAACCAAACTGGGATTGCAGTACTGTTCTGTAAGTAGCTCTGTGAAGACATTTCAGTCCACTGACGGGGATCTACTGCTGGAAACAGGTATTTCCTACATCATTTGTGGAAACTAGCGGCAAAAGCTCATCTCCTGGCAGTTCTCTAGCTATTTTATCACCACAGAGCTCCAGACTCTTCCCTGTTGCATTTCTGTTTCCTTTGCAACCTTGTAGGAAAGAGCTTGCAGTGAGTTTTTTGACCATAGAGTGAAAGCCATTCATACAAATTTATATACTTGATGTTTAATATACACATTTAAAATCAAATTACGTGTTGTGTAACTGAACTGTATAAAGAAAGACCATCTGTATCTGGCTTCCTGAATTTTATTCGTAGCTTCACCACTTACTATATAACCTCTGCTAATGCTGAAATGAAAAGTATTTCATTTTTCTCGCTACCTGTATGGGTTTTAATGATGCTGTAATAAATTTTAATTGCTTTTTGCTTACTTGGGATTATTTTGTTCGCCCACATCTACGCAAGGCTTTTCAGGGAACTGAGAACAGCTTAAGCAGCAGCAGAATTTGCTGAACCACATGAAGTGCCTCCAGCCATGGGGACACACTCCTCTGCAGGCCTGCAGAAAGGGTTATTGCTCACAGCTGCTCTCTGCTACTGCTTTGTTCCCTGTTAGGGTCCTCATCAATCTGCCAGCACAGTCCATTCTGCCAGCTCTCCCCATATCACTGCAGACAAGGCCAGCTGGGAAGCTCAGATCAACAGTTTCAGCAAGCCAGACTGATTTTGCCTTCAGGAAATTTGGGATTGCTTACACAGGCTGCACTACTGGCAGAGGACAGGGATGGAGAGAGACAGGGATCAAGAGGGACAGACACTGGGACCAATTGCTGGCCCCTGCCGCAGGCTCCATTTCATGGAACCTTGAGGTGGCCCTTCATCTGCTTTTCTCCAACTTACAAAAACACACCTCTGCCATCTCTGGATGACTTCCAGGAATGTCCCAGTTACAGGCAAGGAATTGGCTTTGCAGAAAGATTTTTCCAAACACTATTTGATAAATCCACAGACACTCCAGCCCTCCTGATTGGAAGGAAATGCTGTAGCTTACAGTGTTGGTGCTGGTAAAATTTCTAGGAAAGATACTTCTTGATTTGCCTTCACCTGGATATTTTTAAAGAGGAATCAGCTGTAATATCAAATAGAAGTCCATAGACAAGGTGAGACCCGTTGAGTCTGAGCATGCCAGGAAGCCACATTTGACATAATCATCTCTATTTGCTGTTTTCTAAAATCTTCCTCAGCATAACAGAAGGGAAGATGTCTTGACCATACAAAAAGAAACCCATGAAATGTAAAGAGAGGAAAAAACCCCAAACTCATATATTCCTTCACAACAACCAGGATGAAAAAAGTTGAAAACTTGGAAAATAATTGAAATAAAATTATTTGAAGCACTGTTTTGTTGGTTTTTTTTTTCAGAGTAGGCAATTATATAATACAAAAGTTATATTAATTTTAAATTTCAGTTTTGACAAACAGGCTCTATAACTGATATTTACTTCTATTTCAAAACCTGTAATATAGAACAATCACAATTCCTAGATTCTGTAAGGTTACAAAACAGTTATTAAAATAACTGCACAAAAGAACATGTGCCTCAATTTCCAAAGTATTGTGTAGCAACTAACATATTTTCTATTTCTGAACCTAAACTGAAATCCTAATAATATCAACAATGTGAATATTTTCTATGTTTCAAAGTTTAATTTTCTTCTTACAGAGATACCACAATGACCCCCCCAAGAAAATACAATAATGTGTGCTCATATTTTCATCTTGAATGTACTGAAGTTTTGCATTTCTGCCTGCTCACCATTCTTAAAACTTCACAGGCCCCAGTTCATCAGCATCTAAAGAATGTGTTTAATGTTAATCAGTAGTTTTACTGGCATCACCCAATCCTGTTGACTTTAGTTGGGCAATCTAAAGCATTATGGAAATATCCGAGTGCCCTTCTGACCTGGGATGTGTGCCTGAGGACAAAGTTAGAAACATGCACCTGAATACATTGATGATTGTGGCTTCTTTTTAAGTATATCCTGAGCTTTTATGTTCTGACTGAAACTATAAGTAGCTCAAACTCAGTATTTTCAAGTTTACTAGTCTGTTACTAAATTAAAATAGACTAGCTATTCTGAGGTTCAGAGATAAATGTCTAATATTTTGTCTGCCAGTAGCTAAGGAGCACAGCTCTTGTAGGCACGCTGATGGCACCAAGCGATCACATTGATGCACATGGCTGCTCTGACAAGGTAAGATGCTGTGTCAGCTAAAATCAGGTATCTTAGGTTTAGCTTTATCTTAAAAGAACACTTCAGCAGAGGAGCGGGATAGGGCTGGTCTCTAGTGAGATGAACAATAGGATGTAACAACACAAGAAAACACGACGTATTAAGAAAACTAAAATAATGTAGAAAACCAACAGAAACCATTACTGATGCTGTCCTTTGGAGTAACACTAGAGATAGTTTTATACAAGTGAGATGGGTGTAGAATTCACTGAACTCTGTATCTAGATGCCAATGTAAGCAATTCACGAGCATGCAACACATACTGCTAAAAAGTAATGCAATTAAAGCATATGCACTGTTTAACCTGCTGCCAATGATCCATCACTAAAAGCTCTTCCCCCCAAGAAGCCCATCACACCGTATGTGGGCTAGCAGACAAACAGTATAGCACATGCTGCTCCATATCCACATCTGCACATTGCTAAAGAAAACAGCTTTTTGAGAGGACAGCAGCCATTAACAAATTGAGGTATCTCTATTTCACATTGTTCTTGAAACAATCCCAAACCCTCCACATAAATTAGTTCACTTTTACCTTCATCCAGTGCCTTGATGGTTAAAGTCAAAAGCAAGGGAGCAGAATGGGCAATCTAACAGCCTTCCTAATTACTGAGCTCTTGGCTCCCAGAGCCAAGATAACATCTTTGTAATTTAGCTGCTGTAATTAATAATTTCTGATGTCAGCAGAAGTCTACTCAACCATAACCTGAAGCTGAAATGTTTGAGCTTTTCTTTCTCTATTTGATCAATCACCTGAAACTCTGATTACTGAAAAATAACAAAAAAAAATCTTAAAAGCGTATTACATATGAAAATTATACAATCACCCAGTTAAAAATAGTCACCACCATCACTTAAAAACTCTGACAAAGCTGTCTCCTGCTCTCTATGAGAACAGGCACTGTCCTCTCCCTCCCTTTCTCAGTCTGCTCACCCTAATGCAGCTAACAACATTGCTTCTGTAGATCGCCCATATGCAGCACCAGGTCAGTACTCAAAGCTGCTTGATGAAAAAGGCTTGCAAAGTAGTTAGGCTCAGACTTGCATTTTTCCACAGTCTATCAGCACTTTTCCATCTTGCACAATCATCATCCACAGAATTGGTTCTCTGGCAACTTGGATGGCACATGAAATCATCCTGTAATCCTCAGGACAGACCCCCTCACTGCAGAAATCTTCTCCCTTTGCCAGTCCAAAGAAAGGAGGCATTAAAACCCTACTAAGTAAAGGCTGAAAATGCACCTTCTCTACAACTGGGTGTGGATTCTAACTTTGCTGGATCTTCAGTCAAAACCAAAATTACAATGAGCTGCGTTTGTCCAAGACAGGGCCTTGAGGCTTTACAATATATCCAGTGCAAACATGATAATTATTCTCTACTGCCTAAAAATTTAACTATTTATGAGTTGATAAGAGAATAAAAGTGAAATAAAATTTTGAGATGCAAAAATGACTGAAATTCCACAGCACCTCCAAAGAATTAAAAGGAAAAATAAAAAAAAGCCAGATAAATGTCTCTGTGCTATGAGATAATAAATACTGCAGTTTCCACTCTTTTCTTCTGGGATTTCCTACAATACTTCCATAACTGTGACACAAAAAAAAAAACCATACACAGACCTTCGCATGGTTTTCTTTTCAAATTGTTATGAAACGTGACAAACACTTGCAAAAGAATGCATGGAAATCTGCTTCAAGAGAAGTGAATTTAATTATAATTTTTATATGATTATTAATAACCCACCTTCTCCATGTCTTCAGTTACTCTCTTAATACAACTCATTACAGGTATTTTAAAATAAACGATTTTGTTTCTAACCCAAGGTGGAGCCCAGGGGCAGGACTGTTACCATGAAACACTTTGTAAAGCCAGATCATGAAAAGTGAAAAGTAAACCAGCAAAAAATGAATAGAGACCACTTCCAGCTGTTCTTTCTGGAGCAGAACCTAATCCTTTTAATGACATTTTTTCGTGCAGTTAAACTGCTGTAACTGTGCTGTGAGCTAGTCAGGCCATTTTCACTTTTAGTGACTTTTTGGGTTTATGGCCAAAAAGCTGAAATGCAGCTCACTGTCAAGCTCTGTTTAGAATTCATCCAAGATAACGTTTCAGGATTTACATTTAAAATACCTATTTGTAAAAGAGAGTAACTCACAGAAATATTTTAAAAAATCAATTAGTGTCAAGAAAGATTGAGTAGGACTAGAGCTGTAGAGGCTAGAAAACAGCACCTTTTCTTTTTATTTAATCTTTTTTTTTTAATATATCAGTGCTAATAACCTTATAAAAATAACACTGGGCTTTACTTTTTCCCTTAAAATCTAACCAAGAATTTGACCAAGCCGTTGTCAAACTTGAAGCTAACAGCAGCTGAGCACACACACGTAGGAGCTCTTAAACGCAGCTAATCTCTGGGAGTTTATCATCTGAAACACTCTAAAGCTTCACAAAAGCAACCTGACTTTCTACCGAAATTCATCATTCTGCTGCTCTAAAGCAAGAATTCCAAAGGCACCTTCACACACTCGCATTTTGCTCAGAGTCCCCTCAGCCCTTCACAGCCTGGAGACACCAGAGGCAGCAGCCAGCACACCTGTACTGCTTGCAAAAGGCTTGACTGGTGGAACTTGTTTTTTTGGCCATTGTTCACAACAATGGTTCCTCTGGCATTGTACAGCCTAGGGGGGAGGTGAGAAACTAGAGCAAGGCACTGCCTTTGACCCAAGTGCTGGAGGAACACAAACTCCCAAGTATGTCTGAAAAATTTAGTGTAAAGTGCTCCACCCAGCTACCAACCCCTTTCTCCTGGACTCAAAGCCTGTAAATCAAATTTTTGGTGTTCCCCATTCACTGTTCTGTCTGAACACTTGCTGTCTTCAGAAAGCAGTTTGTACATCAGCCTTATACTGGGTGCACAGATCACCTCTGAGGACAGTGGCACCTTTACCTCCCTGCTTTGAAGGCCACAGGATAAACACTCATCCCTGACTCCAACTCCTTTGCTCCAGTGAAAGCTGTCCTTCCTATCACAATAAGGTTATTGTTAAATCTTATGCTTTGTCTGTTATGCCTTGGTTTCTAAAACATAAATAACTGCTAAGAAGTCTTCTAATTAAAGTCAGATATCCTTGTTTACATAAAAAGCCTCTGGTGCTCTCCAGAAAATAAATCCCTTGTAAAGCATACAGCCTGCATGTGACAGTGACGGACTGAACAAACGCACAGAGGTCAAGCCAAAGCCAAAGCCAGGGATGCTGTGATAGACAGCCCCAGATCCATGCACTTCCTCCGGACTGAGGGGATGAGGAGGAGTTCCCTGGCAAAGACCTCCGTGTGGATCACCACTGCAGTGTATCTTCTCCTCCCTCCTGAGCCCAAACACCTCTCTCCTCCAGGCATGGAGAAGGTGCCCTGCCCAGAGGTTGGAGAATTATGACAACCAATCACCAGATTGTTCTGGTTTCCTTGCTCTGCCTTACTTACCAGTTTATATTTTCTTCTCTCCCCAAACTAGATACCTCCGGGATCCCATGACCTCCTCACACAAAGGCACTATTTAAGTTACGACTTCAGGAAGAGGTGTCACTTATGAAAACACTGACAGGGGTTCTGAAACAACCTCCCACCTCCACACTCCTCCAGCACTGGACTGAGGTGGTGAGAGCTCAGCAGCCCACCAGCAGTTACTGGTACCTGGCAGCCTGTTTTGCCAAAGGCTCCAAAACACAATAAAAATGGGCTTAAACACTAAGAAGAAATAGAATAGATTAGCTAAATTCTTACAGGACTGATGTAACTAAAACGTAGAAAGAAAGGAATGAAGGGTAGTATAGGAAAAAAAAAAAAACACAAAAAAACAAAAACCAACAACCAACAAAGCAAAACAAGGAAACAGAAAACCTATGCAAAAGGCTGCTGAGTGAGCTTTTAAAAGTGGCTGGACCCATCTGCCCCTGTGGCCACTTGCCCTCTGACAAAGGCACAAATGGCCAAACTGGACCACTTGGCAGTCTCACCCAGGGAAACGTGGCCCCTGAACACGTCCCCGAGCCAGACCCTGCATCAGCTGGCAGGTACAGGATCACTCCTTCGCTTCCCAGTCTTGTCTGAACCCCTCCTGACGCTGTAACCCCACTCGTGACCCCACCGCAAACACCATAAAGTCTGCCGGCTGTAATGCCAAGCAAGAGACACGCAGGCACAAACCCAGAAGCGATATGGATGTATGAAGTAATTCACAGTCAGTGCTGAAGTTCCTCCTTAGTCAGAACACCCTGTAAAACTTCGACATAAACTGATCGAGACAAAAACCTGGGTGCAAGAAACCACAGATTTCACACGGGAGAACTGCTCCCCTTTCACGGCAGTATTAGCTGCAGTTAAGGACATGGAGACAAAGATACTGCAGATGCTGGGACACTCCTCCCACCAGGAAAAAAAAAAGAAAAGAAAAAAGAGAAAAACACAAAATTTGCCTTCCTGAAAGCATTACAACCCGCCGACGTCTGTCTTAAATAAAGCTGAAGTTGGCAGTAGAAGGTGTTAATTTGATCACAGGGGCACAGCGCTATCCCTCAGGAAGCCAAAGCAGTGCAAAACAACCGTCGTTATCACGTCAGTGATTTACCGAACAGACACACAATCAAGTGAAATAGCTGGTGCTTTGTAAGGTGAAGATACCAGCTCCTCCCAGTTCTGAAAGCAGGTTTCTTCCTCGCAGAGCTGCCACAGCCTAAAGAGTACCAGTAACTCCTGGTTTGTGTCAGCCTTTAAAACTAGGAAAATATCTCCTACCCGTACTCAGACAAATCGGGAACGGGACAGAAATTTGCACAGCAGTGAGAATAACAGCTGCACATCATGTCCTAAAAAACAAGTGCACTCCGGGCTCTGATCTGGCCTGAAACAGCCTTTCCCCCGCCTTTGTTTCCTTGCGGAGAGCTCGTTCTCATTGAGGTTCCTCTGCGCAGAAAGCAAATTTACAGCGCTAAAATACAACAAAGCCCCACAGTTTTCTGAGCCTGAAAGTCCGTAACGCTGGTGGAAAGAGCCGGTTAGACTGCAGCCTATGAAAGGCTAATAACAGTTACCGATATTCCTCATAGGATTCTGAAGTTAAGCCAGAAAAAAGCAAACCTGCCAACTACAGTAATAGCTGTCAGTTTTCACGTGGGGAATTTCCTATTATGATACTCAGGTATTTGTGAACTAATAAAATTATACCAATGTCGTGTCGTATAGAGATTCAAATGAAATATACATCGGGGGAAAAAAAAAAAAAA